>ML862317.1:2308-23017 GCA_009831015.1 Picea engelmannii
CCAGGATCTTGTCGAATTGCTTCTCAAAACCGCCCCTATCACCGTGCGCCACTTGTCCTCCACTCACGTCTGTCACCTCCACTCATTTCACTCACTACTCTCGCTCCTCTCACCACCTGACACTTGTCCTCCATGTAATACAAATCCGTTGATATCACCTATCACCTCCACGTGTCATGTCTTCCTATTGGATGCCCTCTTACACATCTTCATGTTCACCACCAGCTCATCACAGAGAAAGCGAGAAGAAGGGCCAGTTACAGTCGAGATAGAGTGCGCTTAGCTTTTGAATGCTCAGACACAGACAGAGAGTTAAGTCTCAGTCACAACCCGACATGGATGGGTTTCGTAATACTTCAGCGGACTCCCTCTTCCTCAAGCAGAGATCTGCTCATGTAGCCAGTGATCTCGAGTGGCCTCCAATAGCTCACAGGCGTGCCATCGTTCAACGCAAAACTCTGTTCTGCCACTTCGAGCATTTTTCTACCATCTCAGTTCCTCCAATGCATGCATCAGTTCTGTCTCAGAGACAGTAGTAGTTTTTAGTTTCCTAATTCCATCATTTTCTTAGATTAGATACCAGAGTGGTCTTCTGTGTACGATAAGAACCACTCTTGTTGACTAAGTCCAGTGTCTTAGTGAAGTTAATAATTTGTTTTACGAACAGTTACCTAAATTTAGGTCTCAGTCCCCTAAGGACGAGAGCCTCTGCAACTCTTTTCAATAGTTAGTTTTTGGATATTGTAATAGGTCGGATTTTTTGAGAAAGGATAGCAATACATCGGACTGGTTGGACCCATTCTATGCAGGGATTAAAGATCTCTGCCTGGTGAACATACTCTTGATGACAATGTTTCGTTCTAATCTTCATGTGTTTTTATTCTTATCTTGAATACAATTTTTGATTTGTGCAACGTACATTTCATTTCCTTTTCGGCGATTGTATGGCTTATTTTTACTGATATGCAACCTGTCAAACAACTAATGCTCTGGTGAAGATTTGTTTTTTGCAACCTGTGGGAGTAATTGTGTTTTGATACATGTTTGATGTCTTGAAATGATATTTTAAGTATTGAACTTCTTGCAACAGATTATTCATTGAGTAGTTTGTTGTTTCCCCTTGTTTTCTATTATTTCACTGGTTTGTCATTAGTGTGCCATCAGCGAAGGAGGACCCTCATCCCTATCATTCTGCCAACCCAACCTTCCTTTTGTCTTGATAGAATAACCCTCTGACCAACAAACAAAAATTAAAAGAAACAATCATTCTAAACTGATAGGTGTCCTAGCTTTTCCCTTTAGCAGTCTGGTGTAGACTTTAGGAACAACATCTTCTGGTGTCGTTGTCGGGGATCGAAGTAATGAAATATATTTCCCTGGGAGAACGACAACGATCAGATCTGATCTTTGATGGTGAACAAAGACCAGACACATTCAGACTGCATATCATTCACCTGTCGACTCCATGGTTAAAGAATACAGTGACGACTCCACAGTTTTAAGAAGTCATAGTTTCAAATGGAAGCCATCTTGGCTTGGAGGTTTGCTCCTTTGAATTTCTCTGTTGTTCCTGGTTTTCCAAATGTTGTTCCTACTATAGATGAGGGGTGATTTTTTGTCGAGATTTAGAGAACATAAAGATGGCAACCCTGTTGAGCATTTGCTTGAGTTTCATGAACTCATGCATCAATGGGGAATACATCATGAGGATGTACTAATGAAGATGTTCATGTACTCATTGGAGGGAGATGCTCGTGAGTGGTATTGATCCTTGCCCCCTACTAGCATCTCTTCCCTGGAACAGTTCCATGTTGCATTCAGTAAGCATTGTAAAAGGTTTTTTCCAGCTAATTTACTTTTTGAGAACTGTTGTGAAGAATTTCAATCTCGTATTCGACAGTCACTTCTTTGTTCTTCTAGTAGTGAAAGTAAAGGGGACTTTTCCGTTGAGGAAGTGGAGGAAGATTCGGTTACATATGAGTCTTCTTCTGATCCTTTTATTCAAAAGGATGGTGTTGGGAATTACATTAATGATGAAATTGATGATAACAAGGTTTTGGATACATCTTGCATTATTCTAGGTGACTCAGATAGTTGTTGTTATGATACATCTATTGTTCTATGTTCTCATAAAGATTTGATTAACTGTGAGGAAAGTGATGTTGAAGGTCACGAGCATGTTTTTCCCCTTCCTTCTGAAATTGGTGAGCAACAGAAAATCTATAAGTTTGAAGATGACATTTTGGAGCTAGAACAAGGATAAACCAACAATGCAGGAGACACATCCATTCATTTCAAACAACAAGATGAGCAGTATCAAGGGTGTTTTGTTGCCCTTTATGGTTGTGAATCACATGACTTTCATGAGTTGTTTCAACGAGGACAGGAACAACTCAATCTTGTTTTAATGGAGATCTCACACAACAACAAATTTGTCCTTTCAACCAGTTGAAGGCTTTTCATGAGTTTCAAGATCCAATAGCGAGATGGATGGATTCTTATTTTTCCAAAATCCGAAAGGTTGAAAGTTTTACCATAATCATCATGCTCAACTGTAAGTACCAGATGCATGCCAACTTTTCGTCGCGTTTGATATATCCTATTTGGATTATTCTAAACAGTCACCTGCACATAGTTACGATTCTTAGTCAAATGTTTTCTTGGTTTCATTGGAAGTGGAATTACACATGATTGTGTTGGTTTTTAGCTGAATAGAGTAGGTAGTAGGAGAATAAGCTCGTAGTTCGAGCATTTAATTTTTAGTTCGTAGATTGTTTTTCAGTATGTTGGTTTTCAGTAGCTTGTTTGAATAAGAGACTCCATAGCCCAACAAAGGCACTGGGGTTTAGCTGCAGTTTCAAGTTTCAGTAAAGACTCCATAGCCCAATAAAGGCATTAGGGTGTAATTTCAGTTTATCAGTTCAATAAAATGCATGGCTGAGGGACAGTAGCAGATACATAGGGCTGACAGACGGAAACAAAGGTAAGAAATGGAAGGTAAGAGCAGTTATTTAATCTCAAGGCATCGAGCTACAGTTCTTAGCACCTCACAGGGACGAGCTATCCCCAGCTAGAGCCAATGTTGTAACTTAGGTTTGCACCCCTGCCTCTCCTCTCTCTTTTCCCTATGCCTTCATCAATTTTTCACCTTCTGGTTGGTTAAGTTAGTCTACCCATTTTTTGAGTGACTTGGTTCTTATTCGCTTCTTTCCTGTTTGAGTCTTTGCGAATTCTTGTTTCTGTTTTTCCTGAAAGGATAACATGCATGGTGTATTTGGTTTGGAATGCTTGTCATCACGTTTTCCATTGATTGAGCTCACAGCAGGTCGACCAAGCCTTTTGTATGCACAGGAAATTCCCGTGGACAAACGCAACAATTCAGAATGGTCATTTTCGGGCCCAGATTGTCAAAACGAACAGGGTAAGTTTCAACGGTAAAGATCCATCAGGACAATCAGATCAATGACTCTCGTCCATTCAGGAGTGCAGAATCGCACGGAGTTTAACATCCAGAATTATCTGAAGTCCCGAACTCTCGAAGTATTTAACACGACTTAAGCTCGAGTTAATTAGTGATAAGCACTGGCAAATCACTTCGCGAGATTTTCATACTTTACATCCAGAAACTCTCGAAGTGTCGAAGACCCGAAGTAGCCGAACTCCCGAAGTGTCGAAGACCCGAAGTAGCTGAAATAGTCGAAAAGCCGAAGTCCCGAAGAGCTTAAGTCCCGAAGTGTCGAACTCCCGAAGTAGTCGAACTCCCGAAGTGTCGAAGTGTCGAAGACCCGAAGTAGCCAAAGTAGTCAAAGAGCCGAAGTCTCGAAGTGTCGAACTCCCGAAGAGTCGAAGAGTCGAAGTGTCGAAGCCCCGAAGTCCCGAAGAGCTTAAGTCTCGAAGTCCCGAAGCAAATCTGGACCGTTCATCGATCACGACACGTGGCGACATATCATTCACTTCGGAGATTTTCCTCTAGGAGATTTCCAAGCCTAACGTTTGAAACTACAGAAGCCCGAACTTCTGAAGTGAATCTGGACCATCCATCAATGAAGACACGCAGAAACAGATATTTCACTTCGCAGCATTATCACTTCGGGAGTTTCCCAAACATAACATTCATAAACTCTCGAAGTCTCGAAGCCCAAACTCCTGAAGTAAGCGCAAACCGTTGACCTCAAATCAACCTGAACTGTTGATCCTTGCAGCAGGTAAATATCACTCGGATCACGGATCGTAATCAAATCGACGACCACACTTCATTGCGGGGACGTAAACAACTCGAACGTTAATTTTCCAAATCGGTCCGGCAATTGGAACCATGGTATTGGTGGAAGGGTACGTGGTAGCTTGTGGGGGATTGCAGACCCAAAAGTGGTGTGGACCCAAACCACCTTCGACAACTTCCACAATCACGTGCTTATATGACATCATGTCTCCATGTCACCTCCATCTCACCTCCACTCACACTCACCCCCCCTCTCTAATCCACTTACCGCCTAACCCCCCCCCCTCCCCCGAGATCCTGTCGGATTGCTTCTCAAAACCGCCCCTCTCACCACGCGCGACTTGTCCTCCACTCACGTCTATCACCTCCACTCATTTCACTCACTACTCTCGCTCCTCTCACCACCCGACACTTGTCCTCCACTCACCTCCACGTAATACAAATCCGCTAATATCACCTATCACCTCCACATGTTCTGTCTTCTTATTGGACGCCCGCTTCCACATCTTCCTGTTCATCACCAGTTCATCACAGAGAAAGAGAGAAGGGCCAGTTACAGTCGAGACAGAGTGCACTTAGCTTTCGAAAGCTCAGACACGGACACAGAGTTAAGTCTTAGTCACAGCCCGACACAGATGGGTTCCAGAACACTTCATCGGACTCCCTCTTCCTTAAGAAGAGATCTGCTCATGCAACCACTTATCTCTAGTGGCCTCCAACAACTCACAGGCATGCCATCGTTCAATGCAGAACTCTCTTCTGTGACTCCGAGCCTTTTTTTGCCATCTCAGTTCCTCCAGCGCATGCATCAGTTTTGTCTCAGGGGCAGTAGTAGTTTTTAGTTGATTAATTCCATCATTTTCTTAGATTAGATACCAGAGTGGTCTTCTTTGTGTGATAAGAACCACTCTTGCTGACTAAGTCCAGTATCTTAGTGAAGTTAATAAAAAAAATTATGAACAATTACCTAAATTTACGTCTCAGTCCCCTAAGGACGAGAGCCTCTGCAACTCTTTTAAATAGTTAGTTTTTAATATTGTAATAGGTCAGATTTTTTGGGAAAGGATAACAATACATCAGACTGGTTGGACCCGTTCTATGCAAGGATTAAATCTCTCTACCTGGTGAACATACTCTTGATGACAGTGTTTCGTTCTAATTTTCATGTGTTTTTATTCTTATCTTGAATACAATGTTTTATTTGTGCAATGTACATTTCATTTCCTTTTCAGCTATTGTATGGCTTATTTTTACTGATATGCAACCTGTCAAACAACTAATGCTTTGGTGAAGATTTGTTTTTTGCAACCTGTGGGAGTAATTGTGTTTTGATACATGTTTGATGTCTTAAAATGATATTTTAAGTATTGAACTTGTTGCAGTAGATTATTCATTGAGTAGTTTGTCGTTTCCCTTCGTTTTCTATTATTTTACTGGTTTGTCATTAGTGTTCCATCCGGCAAGGAGGACCCTCATCCCTATCATTTTTCCAACCCAACCTTCATTTTGTCTTGATAGAATAACCCTCTAACCAAGAAACAAAAATTAAAAGAAGCAATCATTCTAAACTGATAGGTGGCCTAGCTTTGCCCTTTAGCATTTAGGTGCAAATAGGACCAACACTACCTATGCTATTGTTATCTAGTAAATTGGAAAGAAGCCTAATAATAACTTAAACCTTAACATGGTATCAGAGCTAAAATGAAGATCATATTTCACTAGATAAAAAAAAATGTCACTGTTGTCGTACAAGAAAAGTAGGGCTTTTGTTGAAGAGGAATATCAGCCTAAAAACCATTTAGAAAAATGGGCCCTATCCTAGGGAACTCTTTGGCACTTTGAGTGCACCTTTTCAGTGGTCAGATACTCTGAAAAGTCAAACCCTAGTTTTGACTAGTACCATAAAACTAGGAAACTAGAACCTGTACCAGAAGTATTAGTCCAGAATTTCGTTGGTCTAGTTAGAAGGGGGAAAAATTGGATTTTCTGAAATCTAATTACACCAGACTACTCGCCTTAGCCAAGCGCACCTCCTGGGAAGTTCAAAATTAAATTCTGAACATTTTCAATTTTTTGTCATTTTCCTAGCTCCATGTAAAGATGTCTGCAAGCATTTAAGCTTGTTGACAAGCTAGAAGGTGTGGAAAAATTATGTGCCTGAAAGTATAGAATTGCACTCATTCTTAAATAGAATGACCTAGCCGATTCATTAAAGGTGTACCAGAACCTATCGATGCTGCAACTAAAGCAAAACACCAAAAGGACACAGTTAGGGCCAAAAGAATCATTGTAGATTCTATTAAAGATCACTTGATTCCTCAAGTGGCTTCAAATAAGACTCCAAAAGAAATGTTCGATGCCCTAACCAGGATGTATGAAGGAAAGAACATCAATCGGAAGATGAATCTAAGAACTCAACTCAAAAGTACAAGGATGCAAAAAGGGGAAACAGTTCAAGAGTATTTCTCTAGAATATCACAATTCATGGAACAACTAGAAGCAATTGGTGATACCCTAGATGAAGGCGAACTCATAATGATGGCCCTTAATGGTCTCACAAGACCTTGGGATGCATTCATCCAAACTATTTGTGCGAAAAAGGAGAAACTACACTTTGACAATCTTTGAGAAGAATGCATTCAAGAAGAAGCAAGAGTGGCTAACCGAGAAGCAATACTATCAAGAGATGAAGATCAAGCCCTAATTTCTCATACTAAAGGAGGAAGGAAGAGGTCTTACTTCCAAAAATAAACTCATCAACATAAGGAGTCTCACCCCCCAAACAAATTCATACATAAAGAATCTCACCCTCCAAGGAGATTCTAGAAGTTTCAGAAAGGTCAAAGAAGAGAAAAAAATTTCTCATCCTACCAATTTTACCGTTGTGACAAGATGGGACATATTGCTAAGAATTGTCTAGCTAGAAGAGAAGAATACAAGAAGAGAAACAAGAGGCACCATGCCCACACAGTTGAAGATGAAGAGCCGCCCACAAAGATGATAAAAGAACAGATTGAAGACTATGTCTTAATCTCTTCCCTATCATGATCAATGTCACTTGGTGAGGACACTTGGCTCATAGATAGTGGTGTTTCCAAGCACATGACAGGTCAAAGATACATTCTCTCTTGCCTTAYAGAAAAGAACTTTCCCCARAAAGTTACACTTGGAGACGATTATCAGTACCCTATCAAAGGAGTAGGAGAATCAAATTACAAACTTGATTCAGGAACCCCAATGAAGATGAAGGATGTACTATATGTACCAGGTTTGACAAAGAACTTACTTTCTATATCATCTTTAGATAAGAAAGGCTTCAGAGTTTCTTTCATAGATGGAGAAGTTCTTATGTGGCCCAAACGAAAAACAATAGAAGAAGCAATTGTTACTGGAAAAGAAGAAGGTGGCCTGTATAAGCTAAAAGGTCACTCATAAGCAACCTTGAATCATTCCATTGAGAATACATGTGAAATTTGGCATAGAAGAATATCTCACATTAACTACAAGGCATTACCATATGTAAGCAAGGCAGTCACAGGTCTACGAGAATTCAAGGTTGACGATGAAGGCGTGTGCAATGAATGTGCACAAGGAAAGAACATCAAGAACCCTTTCCCGAAGAGAGACAACAAAGCAAAAGGAGTCTTAGAGCTCATTCACTCAGATGTATGTGGTCCAATGCCGTCAACCTCCATCAGTGGGTATGTATACTATGTGTCTTTCATTGGTGACTATTCTCACAAAACATGGGTTTACTTTTTGAAATCAAAAGATGAAGTGTTCATTAAATTCAAGGAATTCAAAGCCTTGATAGAGAATATCTTTGAAAGAAAGATTAAGATACTCAGGTCGGATAATGGAGGAGAATACACCTCAAAAGAGTTTGTAAACTTTTGTAAAGATGTCGGGATCAAGAAGGAGCTCACCACTCCCTACAATCCTCAACAAAATGGTGTAGTAGAAAGAAAGAAAATAACTATAATGGAAGAAATGAAGACCATAATCCATGATCAAGATCTTCCAGTGCACTTATGGGAAGAAGTAGCAAGAACAACAGTGTATGTACATAACAGATTATCGCATAGTGCACTTGGGTTCAAGACCCCTGAAGAGATGTTCTCCGGAAAAGAAGCTAGAAGTAAGCCATCTCAAAATATTTGGTTGTCCTGTATTTGTACACGTTCCAAAAGAGAAGAAAACCAAGTTGGACCCTTCAGGAAAGAAGGGAATATTTGTTGGACACTGTGAGGTCTCCATGGCCTTCATAATATACATACCAGGTTACCATCATATTGATATTAACAGAGATGTAACATTTGATGAAAGTGCATCACTCAATCAAGAAGATGCTAGCTTGAAGAAGTATATGAAGAAGAACCCGTGGCTCCCAGATTTGCGGAACTAGTGAGGGAAGTCCTAACTTCCCTTGATGAGGAGATTCTAGAAGATCATGACATAATAGAATCTCAAGAACCTCCATAGATGACGATCTCCCACAAAAGAAATCCATCCTGGGCAAGGGAAGTTATTCAACATGGAGAAAAGTATGGTGCCTCTGAAGGAACCATGAGACAAGTCAAGAAACCCAAGCCATTCTTTAGTTACATTCCATTGATGTGTGATCTCTTAGAAAATGAACCCACTTTCGTTGAAGAAGCCATTCAAAAGAAAGAATGGGAAGATGCAATGACAGAAGAATACCAATCCATTATAAATAATGATGTATGGGAAATAGTTCCCAGACCGAAGAGTAAGGATGTGGTATCTTCCAAATGGATGTACAAAATAAAACATGCTATTGATGAAAGTATTGAGAAATATAAAGCAAGATTTGTAGCTCGTGGCTCTTTTCAAAAGGAAGGCATTGATTATGAAGGGACATTTTCTCCCATAGCCAGATACACTTCAATCAGAACCATCATAGCCCTTGCAGCTAAGATGAAGTGGAAGTTACACTAGATGGACGTGGAAACAACCTTCTTAAATGGTGTCGTAGAAAATGAAGTGTATATAGAACAACCTCAAGGGTTTGAATTTGAAGACAAAAAGACTCATGTATGCAGATTAAAGAAGGCTCTGTATGGATTTAAACAATCTCCTAGAGCTTGGTATGGAAGAATTGACAATTTCCTAATGAACTTGGGCTTTACCAAGAGTAAAGAAGATTCTAGCCTTTACTTCAAGGTTATGAATGATGAGCATGTTATATTATTGTTGTATGTGGACGACTTATTTCTAACTGGAGAAGAAAATCTCATCACTAAGTGTAAGAAGAAGCTCGTTGTAGAATTTGAGATGAAAGACCTTGGCCTAATGCACCATTTCTTATGTCTTGAGGTCTGGCAGAGCCCAAAGAAGATCTTACTTAACCAAGGGAAGTATGCAATTGAAATACTAAAGAGGTTTGATATGTTGGAGTGCAAATCCATGAATACACCCATGGAAACTAAGTTGAAGCTCCTGGTTGACACTTTGTCAAAATTGATTGATGCTATGTTGTATAGACAGATCATTGGATCGTTGATGTATCTGACGAACACCAGGCCAAATATATGTTTTGTTGTGAACACCTTCAGTCAATTTCTGGTAGAACCCAGTCGTGTTCACCTGGTTGTTGCAAAACATGTGACGAGGTACCTTAAGGGTACATTAGATTTTGGTCTCAGTTATAATGGAGATCATGATTTCAAACTGAGTGGTTATACTGATTCAGATTGGGTTGGAAGTGTCTCTGACAAAAAGAGCACTTCAAGAAGTTGTTTCAGTCTAGGGTCAGCCATGATCTCATGACAGAGTAGGAAGCAATCAAGTATTTCTCTCAGCACGACAGAAGCAGAATACATCATTGCATGTTCCGCCAGTTGTGAAACCATATGGCTTCGGAAGTTGTTGATAGGTCTATTTGATCTGGAGATGGAAGCAACCGTGATTCTATGTGATAACCAAAGTTGCATAAAGATGACAGAGAACCCTGTGTTCCATGACAAGTCAAAACACATAGAAATCTGATATCATTACATCCATGAAATGGGGCAGAGAGGAGCTATAAAGCTCCAGTATGTTAGCACAAATGAACAAGTTGCAGATGTGTTGACCAAGACTCTGTCTCGTGTAAAGTTTGAGCACTTTCGAGATAAGTTTGGTGTAGTCCGAAATGACCTCCCTCGAAAGGGGGAGTAGTGGTGATGCTAGCCTCATGCTGAATATTTCCAGGTTTGTGCTGATGTTGTTGTGATTCCAACCTCGTGCTAAAGATTTCGAGCTTCATGCTGATGTTGTTGTGATGGCAGCCTCGTGTTGAAGATTTTCATCTTCTTGTTGATGTTGTTGAGATGCCAGCTTCATGCTGAATATTTCTAGCTTCGTGCTGATGTTGTTGAGATGCCAGCTTCATGCTGATGATTTCCATGTTCATGCTGATGTTGTTGAGATGTCAGCTTCGTGCTGAAGATTTCTAGCCTAGTGTTGATGTTGATGATGCTCCATCCTTTGTGTTGTAATATTGTTGTTGTTGATGTTGTATCGACCTTATGTTGTTATTGATGATGATGATGTATTAGTGTTATACTAATCCATGTTGAAGCAGATGATGATGATGATGCCATTCCATCTCCCTGTTGTGGATGATGGTATTGATGATGAAAAAAAACTTCTCATGCTTTATAGATATGTCAGTCAGTGTTCCAGATGTTTTTGATGTTGCTACCCTCTCTCTCTCCTGATGATGTTGTAGAATACCCTTATTGTTAAGGGGGGGTGTTGAAATATTGTAACTACAAAGAGTATTCTATTTATTATTGAGTTATTATTCATTAGATCAATCCCTTTTTGTGGATTGATCATGTCGAGCATTGTAATTGACCAAATCCTATTTTGTGGATTGGTCAAACCCTAAAAATAATATGCAAATTGAGAAGTTGACCCTCAAGCTAATTAAAGTGGTTTTAACCACTAAGAAGACAAGTTGGACATACCCAGTGAAGAGACACCTTTTCAGCACCTGCCTGTTTGTATAAATAAAGGAAGCCAACACCTCATTATCTCACTCACTCATTCACTCATCCAGTGTGCAAGTTTGGTAGCTGCAGTCGGGAGAAGATGGAAGAGGGAGGCGCATTGCTCAGTGTTGGATATTCTCTAGTGTTTTGGTTTATTGTCTTAGCATTGTATTGGCCATCTATATTAAGGAAGTTTTTGCTGGGTTTTCTCCCCCATGAGGGTTTCCCAAGATAAATGTTGTGTATCTTGTGATTGTGTTTCTCTTAGTGATCCTACCTATGCTTTTGATATCTAGTAAATTGAAAAGAAACCTAATAATAGATTAAACCTTAACATTGTTCACACTGAAACCCGTGTACATGTACGAAAACCTTTACAGAGACTTCATACGACTCGCTCCACTCATATAGTCTCTTCTTTATGTGGTTGCCTCTCTCCCACACGTGCGGTGTGTTTTTCTCTGCCAAAAACAGAAGATAGAGAGTCCTCAACCCTAGGCCAGATTTGCCACCGTAGCAGAATTTCCCTTTGCTAAAATCACCAAGCCTCCTAGCACAAGTACAAACTCACTTATGCTAACTCCATTCTTCCACAATGAGCAAATGTCGCAATTCCCTCTCTCCTTTATATACATGTCCAATGAGTGAGTTTAGGCACCCCTTCTAAACTCAACAAGTAATTAGAATATGTATTCATCTTTGTGGGTGTGACACCCCATCACAAGCCCACAAAGCCCATCAACTTGCCCATGATACCCTAGCCTCATTTCAGGGCTGATTTCATTGAAACGAAAGGTTGGTCTGGTGCAAACGAAGACTCCCACATGTTTGGCACCTTGGCCTCTTGTGGGAGTACCTCCCGAAGCTACAAAATCAACATCATGGCCCAATCCATAATGTGGGGAGGAAGCTAGGTATTTACACCTTAACCATTACTTCTAGTGCTCATATGAGATGCATAAGGACTCAAACTATGACAAAGTCCCTCTAAAATAAATCTTTGGCTTATGAGAGGAATATGAAAATGATTTCTACGGATTAGGAATAAAATAGATCGGTTATATGACTAAGACAAGATTTCATGCCTAAAATTGAGGATTTAGGCCTCACCCATTATTATTACATCTTGTAGACCATGCGTAAGGGCCCAATTCATGACATGGGATCTAAACAAGGAATAGTATCCCTTCAAGAGGAATATAAGCATAATGTTGATGATTGAGAAAGATAGGGATGGGCCTTTTGTCCTAAGCCATGATTATGGTGGTCTAGTAAATAGGGATATAGTCCCTAACAATTACTTTTAGGCCTTACATGTTATGCATGAGGCCTTGTAGAAGTAATATCCATCCTACAAGAGGAATATAGAGATCATTTTGAGGATTATACATAGCAAGGATGGGTCATATGGACCAAGCCATGGTTTAGGGATAAAAACTAGGGATTTGGGCCCTAAATTTTTCTTTTAGTCCTTATGGGCCATGTTTAAGACCCTAAATTATGACACCTCCCTATGGAGGAATATTTTTCCTATAATGCGAATACACAAATGACTCCAATGATTGGGGAAAGAGAGATAGTTCTTGTAATACTTGTTTTTTACCCTTCAAAGGTATTGGATCAAAGAATGTATAAATTATAAATGTGTGCTTATTATGACAGGTGATCTTAAATAAATGATGTTGTAATGTAAATGTTGCAAATATGTTTAGTAAGGATTCCTAGTGTGAAGTTCAAGCCCAAGGCCCAACTAGTGAATGGTTGGACATGCAGATATTATATATACTTTCTATAGACCATGTGGTATATTTATTGTGATGTAATCTATGTTATGTAAAAAGAGAATGTTCAAACATAATATATAATGCTCCAATATGGCTATGGGAGCACAAGAGTGTTGTGAGTCCACGAGAGGGGAAGATGAAAGGGAGCCCATGGGAAAGAAATCCTTTAGTGCCAATTGTTAGCTCAAGAACTCAAATATTTTCCATCATGTTCCTTAAATGAATCTCACCATCACCTTTGAATTAAAATAAAAATGTAAATGCATGAAAATATGGTTGAAGAAAATTATACTCACATAAATAAGAAATATGGAAAGGTACCTAGTGTTGAGTCAAATTTTCATCATTTTCACCATTCAAAACAACTATTTCTAACCATTTTACCTTATCCCGTCACCCATTCATTATTCGTTTTGTTGTGTTTCTTCATGAATATACCACAATAAGGTTACAAGTAACAAAGTAGTTAATTATCGTTATTTTCCTTTATTTTTGATGAATTAGAAAGAATTATTATTGGTTTTATTAATGATGGTTTTCATAGCTTGGTTCATGTAGCTTCTATGCAGTTCTCCAAGGTTGGCATATCTATGCATCTCGAAGGAAGATTATGAAACATAGGTTTCGTTCTTAGGAGTGATCTCATGGATCTATGTTTCTTAATTCATACCCAAGCTGATGACCTTATCCCGTCACCCATTCATTAACCGTTTTGTTGTGTTTCTTCGTGAATATACCACAATAAGCTTACAAGTAACAAAGTAGTTAATTATCGTTATTTTCCTTTATTTTTGATGAATTAGAAAGAATTATTGTTGGTTTTATTAATGATGGTTTTCCTAGCTTGGTTCATGTAGCTTCTTTGCAGTTATCTGAGGTTGGCATATCTATGCATCTCCAAGGAAGATTCTGAAACATAGGTTTCATTCCTGGGGGTGATGACATGGATCTATGTTTCTTAATTCATACCCAAGTCGATTCCATAGGTCTCCAACTCATGATTTACAATTCAAACAACTTGTGCTAGGTAGAATCGAGTAATGAAATTTGAGAATGATTTTGGAAGAAACAAAGAAGAATCTGGAAAATATGCGACATGGATTTTGTCCAGAGAATCCCTAATTAGGTGATAAGCGAATAGTTTTTCCAAAAAGATCGTGGATTAGGAGATACACATGATTCTTTGAAACAATCTTTTCTTGTTGCAGTTTTTGGCAAACTGCGTCCCAAACAAAGAAACAAGTTAGCAAAGGAACCAACTCCAACCTATACTTAGAGGATTTATGATAGATGAATCCAATGTAATATGATCTTGAGTTGTTCTTCAACCAAGATTCACTAAATATACATCAAGACAATATTTTGTAAATTTGTCCATAGCTTTGACAATCCAGATTTGGGGAAATTGGTTTCAATTCACCCCTTGCTTCTTTCTATAAAATGTATGGGAAAATTAGAGGATATAGTCATAGAGACAGTCATAGATTGAGAGGGAGAGGTTGTAGTAGAGTAGTAGGGAGGCTACCAAATATTGTAGAGAGTAGTTAGGATTGGAACATTCATCTCTCTGTAATGAAGAGAATGTTGATCGTTCGATCATTGGAGCTATTGGCTATGTATTGTTGAATATTTATCTTTAATGAAGTTGTCAATTGTTGGTGTTTATAGATTATGGGTGGATTGAATTACTTTTCCCTTCCTTTCCACAATGTAGAATAGTTTAGTTGCTTTCCTTTCAATGCTTGCAGTTGTGTGGTTTTACTTCCTACCTTACTTTCATTTATTTACAGTTGTGTGGTTTTGTGTGAAGAGAGTGAGTAGGTTAAGGCTTTTATCCCTTCCCTTGCCTTTTCCTTTGGTTTGGTGTGATTTACTTTATGCATGAGTGTCCTTATATAGTTGTGTGTTTCCTTCTTTTGTTTCCATTATATAGGATAGGAAGATTGTCAATGCCTTGACCTTCACACATACAATGTAGCACCTCTAATTTTACGAACATTGTGGTTGACGATTCAATGTCTAATATTTAAGCAATTAAATCGATCGACACCTAGTAAGGAACAAATTGTAGCAATGTGGAAATATGTAGCTCCTTCATTCCATTCTCCTATCTCATGGAATTTTCACTCATTCATTATTATCATTCTCTCCAGTGTACTATCAATTACTCTATGATGCATTCTCCCATAGTATCTCCATTCCCAAAGTTGAAAAGTAACTAAAGTAGTACCATGAAGAGTGAATTGCAAAATTTGGGAGAAAATTGGTTCTTGTAGATGAGTGTAAAGACTGGGAAAAATTAGGAAACCATTATCCATGTGATATTTATGCGCATTAACCTCTTTGAAGAAAAATAATTACTCATTCAAGCTTTCCCAAAATGTAGTTACTAGTTGAGTTCTTCATGCCAACAATGGAGTATAAGATGGAAATAATTCCTGATGGACTATATAATGGAAAAGGTCCAATCCATTTTATGTATAGTAGTGAGAAGGGATGTTCATGGCTTATTGATGGCTAGATGAGGTGGCTTTTTGATAGCATGAGTTATGGTATCAATGGTTTGGTTTGAGTATGCTATAACTATAGTTGAGTTTTCATCTTTGTGGCCTCATAGCTTGGTTGGGGGAAACATCAGCACCAAATGTCTATGGTTGGGTGCTTAATCACTCTTACACCTCCAATTTCATTAATATATAAGTGTTCACACCATGTTTTCTAATTCTGTAATTTGATTCAGTAGTCCCTATTATGAAGATGAGTTTTATGCATGCATTGTGTGTGAATATGATCCATGTTATGTAAAAAGACAATGCTCAACCATAATATATAATGCTCCAATATGGTTATGGGAGCACAAGAGTGTTGTGAGTCTACGAGAGGGGAAGATGAAGGGATCCCATGGGAAAGAAATACTTTAGTGCCAATTGTTAGCTTAAGAACTCACATATTTTCCATTGTGTTCCTTAAATGAATCTCACCATCACCTTTGACTTAAAATAAAAATGTAAATGCATGAAAATATTGGTGAAGGAAATTATACTCACATAAATAAAAATATGGGAAAGGTATCTAGTAAGGGAAAACTTGTAGCAATGTGGAAATATGTAGCTCCTTCATTCCTTCCTCCTATCTCATGGAATTTTCACTCATTCATTGTTATCATTCTCTCCAATGTGCTATCAATTACTCTATGATGCATTCTCCCATAGTATCTCCATTCCCAAAGTTGAAAAGTAGCTAAATCAATACCATGAAGAGTGAATTGCAAACTTTGGGAGAAAACTGGTTGTTGTAGATGAGTGTAAAGACTAGGGGAAATTAGGAAACCATTATCCATGTGATATTTCTACTCACTGACCTCTTTGGAGAGAAATAATTACTCCTTCAATCTTTCCCAAAATGTAGTTAGTAGTTGAGATCTTCATACCTACAATGGAGCACAAGTTGGCAGTAATTCCTGATGGACTATATAATGGAAAAGGTCCAATCTATTTTATGTATAGTAGTGAGAAGGGATGTTCATGGCTTATTTGTGGCTAGATGAGGTGGCTTATTGACAACATGAGCTATGATATCAATGGTTCGGTTTGAGTATGCTATAAGTATAGTTGAGTTCTTCATCTTACCTCATAGCTTGGTTTGGGGGCAACATCAACACCAAATGTCTATGGTTGGGTGCTTAATCACTCTTACACCAATTTCTTAGACCAATTTCATTAATATATAAGTGTTCACACCATGTTTTCTAATTCTATAATTTGATTCAGTAGTCTCTATTATGAAGTTGAATTTTATTCATGCATTGTGTGTGCATATGATCAAGAATGAATCTGGACAAGTGTTTTCCATGATTTTAACTAGTATGTGTTTAAATTTCTCTATTGCATCTTTAATTTTTTACTCATTCATAGTATGTTGGGCTTCCTTTGGAAGCCAAATCTATTTTATTACAATGAATTTGTTGCTTAATGGCTGCAATTTTAATTGGGTTGCAATGGGTTCTTGTTTGTTGGTTGGATGAATGAATAGGAACTCTATAGTTCTTATTGTGCAAACCATGTTTTAGGGCTTCAAATTAATAATTTAGGTGATAACCATTAATTTTAAGGATCATAACACATTTACAAGCCCCTAAACCATGACTTGGGCCTTGTAAAAGGAATTATTGATCCATCAAAGGAATATGGGGATTATTTAAATAAATTGTGCATAAAAATGATGGGGATAATGGACCAAGCCATTGTTCAAGGGAACAAAACTAATTGTCGAGCCTTTTCCATTACTTTTAGGGGTCATAGTGCATGCTTAAGGCCATAGACAATAGCATAAGCCTTGCAAAAGGAATTTTTTCCCTATAGGAGAAATATGACCATATTTTTTATGATCAAACATAGCATGGATTGTAGTGTGCCTAACCCAAAAAATTCAAAGAAATCACATAAAATATAGTGCAAAACCCAAGAACACAAGAGAAAAGAGAGATCAACCCAAAAAAATAGAGCTATTTTCACTTGATTCTTCAAGGGGGAAACCTCCAAGAGTAATGCTCCAAATACAATAACAATTCTTGAAAAAATATTACATAACCTTCTACTCAATATATAGTTATCCATAGAGAATTTTAACTACCTATGGGCCCCTTATAATGAGGGCCGACCAACTAATTTGGATCTTATTAATAAAAATGACCCCTTTTACAATGACTGATTATTGAGTAACTATTTAATGGGCCTTATTCAAGTAAGGTGGTTGCATACATTAATAAAGTATCTAAGTAAGGTGGTTAGGGTAGGACCCTAACATGCCCTCCCCCTTAGAAAGCAACATTTTTTTCAAGGATGAAGGTGAGGAAATTGTTGGAGAATCATAATAGATTCCCATGTGGCATCTTATGTTTGCATATCTTTCCACTAGATCAATACTTCCTTGATCGTGTGTTGGTGCAATTGGCGCTCTCTGGTATCTAATATTGCTTCTAGATAGATCCAGATGGAACCTTCTTCATCAATTTATGGTAGGTTGGTTTTCACTTCAAACAGAACACATGAAAGACTTAATGGATCTTGGAGTGGGTTGGGAGAGCTATCTTGTAGGAGATATGCCCAATGCATTGTATGATTTGGTAGGGACCATAAAACCTGGGAGATAGCTTCTAGGGAACTTTATCTTTTAGTGATGTTTACTTATAAGGATGAAGGTGAAGAAACACTTGATCCCATTCATTAAAAGAACGTTTAGATCTCTATTAATCAACTTGTTGTTTCATTTTATTTTTCACCATAACCAATTTGTCCCTGAGGATATAGATAATGGATTTTCTGGTGTGAAACATTATATCTATTGCATGAACCTTGGAGGTTCCTAGAACATAGGATTCCACTGACAAGGTTTTTTTTCCATAAACAATGATCTGGATTATATTGAGAACAAAATGAGATACAAACAAAACTATAGCAGAGAACAAGGAAATACATTGAAACCAAACTTTTGTTAATGAATAAAATAACACAATATTGTAGAACACAAACTAGCTAGAATGGTGGTAGCTTATCTCTGAAGAGAAAGAGATGTCAGCTACGCTCATTCATAGAAATATAATAAAATGGTCTGGAAGAATGGAATTTTAACATAAAGAAAGAATCCTAAAGGACCAAAACCATAAACATAGGAGGTGAAGTGCCAAAAGGTTTGTGGCCCTTGAGGTGGTTAGTTGATGTGTCAACTTCTTGGGGGCACAACTTTTGCACACAATATGTGATTGGGGTGTTTAGTAGCTTATTAGAAAGATCTAATTGAGAAGTACAATTATTGGTAGGGACCAGGTATGCCATGGAAATCTTAGGCCCCCTGAATACCAAAACACATCATTTAGGGCCTCAAAACGACCCTAGAAGTTTAGGACCTGAAAATCATAACAAAAACGACCATGATGAGTCTGTGGAAGAGGTGGGTGGCCATTGATATCCACCTGGATTAGTCTTCTCCCCTTAGGAATAAATGGTCCCCATTACATCAAGTTCCCTTAGGAGATGAGAAAACGTTTTCCGAATCTGAACCTTGGTGAGCCACTTTCCTTGCTAAAGTAGTTGTCTTTCTTTGACAACCCTATAGAGATATATGTTATGTTGGAGGGTTCCCTTCATCCCATTATCCATGATATGATCCATTGGAGCTTGTGAAATTCATTCGGGATTGAGTTTTGTAAGGGGCAATTTCTCAACCACCTCTGAGGTGTCCAACAGAGGTGATAAACATGGTCGAAGGAGGTCTACATTAAATACTAGGTGATTTCCAAGGAAATGAGGAATACTCAATTTGAAAGCATTGTCACTCACATCCTTGGTGATGGTGTAAGGATCGTATTATAGTGGTCTAAGCTTCCTCTGGGGGCCTGTGAGGCTCTCTTTCTACAAACGCAACCACACCTTGTCACCAACTTGAAACTTGTGAGGAACTTGATGTTGGTCATGTCGTTGCTTATACTTGGCATTGGCCTTTTACAAGATGTCATGAACTTGTTGTTGGAGGCGTTGGATTCATTCAATGAATTTGGTTTCTCTATATGCCTTAGTCTGAGCGTGGGAAGACTCTTTCGGGGAAGATGGAATGGGTAGAGCTACATCAATGGGGGCCAATAGCTGGAAACCCAAGCACACCTGAAAAGCGCCATGACCAATAGAGTTGTGGAGGGCTCTATTATAGCTATTCTAGAAATATGGGAGAGCCTCCCATGTACATGGATGCTTGGAGTTGTACATGCATAGGATATGCACAATCATCATGTTGACCACCTCTATTTTCCCATCTGTTTGGGGATGAAAGGTAGTCGATTTGGTCAACTTTGTGTCCATCAGAGACCATAGGCTAGACCAAAAGGTGTTGAGGAACATGTTGTCCCTATTTTAAATGATGGTTCGTGGTGGCCCAAAATGAACCCAAAAATGTGCAAAGAAGAGTTTAGCAGTGGCCTCGGCTGTGATACTCTTTTTATAGGGTGTTAAAATAGTCATCTTAGAGAACAGATAGATGACCACAAAAACACAATCACAACCCTATTTGGTGGAGGGTAACCTTGACATGTAATCTATGGAAATAGACTCCCAAGGCTTGTCTAGTGCAACGAGAGGAGTATATAGCCCTGCTTCTTAATGGAGGGATTAGTGATGGCACAAGAAGTGCACAAACTAACGTATTTATCGACATCATGTCGAAGCTTGGGCTAGTAGAAATTATTATGAAGTATTGCTACTGCCTTCTCCACCCCGAAGTGCCTTTTTACTCGACTGTAATGTGCCTCCCAAATTAGATTTGCATGCTCACTTGAAGGAACACAAAGATGGTCAAGATGGCATAAGAGCACATCCTGGAGGTGGAAGTTTGAAACTTGTTTTCTGACACTCAGCTGATAAGTAGCAGCGAAGTCAGAGTCACTATTGTATAATTGTGGCCACCTAGAGGCCTTGTGCACACAGGAGTTAAGAACTATGGTGAGGGACACAATCGGGGGATGAATGTCGCAGTTAGAAACACCGTTGAAATTTCTCTTCTTATACTTAATATTCGAGTGGAATTGTTGTAGGTATGTGGACCATTTCTTATGGTGGTCATTTTGTAGCTTTCCTTGTGTCTTCATGAATTAAAGAGGCTTGTGATCAGTGTGGATGATTGTTTCCTTGCTCAGAGTGTAATACTTCCACTATCA
>WSFP011416735.1:0-23611 GCA_009831015.1 Picea engelmannii
CCCACCTATTCCACTGGTTCAAAATACAATTTTCGATCTCAACAATTTTCTACAGTTTTTTCAGGTCCTAAACTTTCAGGGTTGTTTTGAGGCCTTAAATGACGTTTTTGGTACATGCGTGGGGCCAAGGGATACTAATGGCATACCCTGGCCCAAGAAAAAAATTGTAATCCTCATATATTTCTTTCCAACGAGCTATCATGCGCCCCAAATGGAGATCATATGCAAAAGTTATTCCCTCGATAAGTTGATCTATCAACTATCCTCATCAGGGCCCAAAAACCTTTTGGTGTTTCATCTTCTAGGGTTAAGATTTTGGATGTTTAGGGTTTTATCATTAATTATTTATGTTAAAAAAGATTTTTGAGCCTCATTGTAAACATATTTTTGTGAATGTGTGCATCCATCACATCTCTTCTTATAGATAAGCTACCACCATTCTAGCAAGTTCAGTTCACTCTACCTTTTGCAGTTCCTGTACATTTCATTCATTAATAAAAATTGTGTATTACGATATGCCTATGTTTATTACAATATATGTGTGTGTTTCCTTGTTATATCTCTTCTTTCATTTCATTTTCAACATAATCCAAATCAGTGGTATTAGAGCATTTTTCTCCGTATCGATTCTTAGTGCATGTCCCCGACAAGGACAAGGTATAGAAAGTTGGGTTTCGAGCTAGTTTCTCTTGAGTACAACTGCTCTTGCTATCCCAAGTATCCTCCCATGACGGAAGAAAAGAGAGACAAGGGAGAATGATATCCTATCAATTTGTTTCTCACAGAAGCTCTTGTGCAACAGAGGAAGGAGATGATGGATAATTTTTCCCAAATCCTTTGATGGTTGTCGACAACAACAAATGCATCTTCGTCAAGCAACCACTTTGGAGGAACCACCCCATTCAAGGTACAAGTTAATTTTGATATTCTTGTATTTGAAGGTCAGATAGGTGTAGATTCTTTTGAAAAGTGGTTGAATCTGCTAGAAGGTAATTTCTCTGTCCATAATTTTTCTAGTAGGGAAAAGATCACCTTTTCACTCCTTAAGGCCATTCCCCATGTCAAATATTGGTGGGAGACTTATTGTGAGAAAAAATACACAAAGGATTTTGGAATATTTGGGGTCGAGCCCACTTGGGAATCTCTTATGGATGTCATCAAGGAACAATATTTCCCTATTGGAAACTATGATGACCAATATATGAGAGGGACCACACAACATCAGGAGAGGGACCAAACAGTGTCAGAGTTCACAAATACCTTATATACCTTTCTCACAAAGCTGGGTATTAGAGACTCTGAGCAAAATTTGGTTCTAAAATACCATGGGGGTATATACAAGTACATCCAAATAGAAATGGATTTTTTGGATACCTCATCAATGGGAGACGCTTATCAATATGCTTTCAAAATTGAGTATAAATTTAAGTACAAGAATAAGTGGAAGTTTGTGTCTGCAAATCCACAACAAATAAAGTATGGTAAAGGAAACCCTAACTCAGAGAACAAACAACCTCAATACAATCATTCCAAGTTGTAGGAAAAGAAGGGTAATGGAAAGATGAAGAAGGACACTCGAAAGTGGTGAAACATCTAAAAAAACCTCTAGCACAACACTGATGAATTTCGCTCGAAACAGTCATTGTTAGAAGAGCTCAAAGAAAAAGAGTTGAACCTCGACTTGGACTCCAATTCATAAAATAATAAAAGGAAACAAAAAATCAATGTTGAACCCATTGTTACCAATGTGACCAAAATAATCCAACCAGAAGAACTAGAGGAGCCCGAGGAGGGGGAGTGTCTCTTCCATTCACAAATGTGAGTGAAGGGGACCCCACTACATTTTATTGTTGATATCGGAAGCCAAAAGAACCTAATCTTAGCAGATGTCATCAAACAATTGGATTTTCCGACAACACCACACCCGTATCCATACAACATTGGGTGTCTTTTCCAGGGACGAGACCTTTGTGTCAACCAATAGTGTCGCATATCCTACGACATCAATCCCTTCAAGGATGAGATACTATGTGATGTTTCCCCACTGGAATTATGTTATGTTATTTTAGGCTAGCTATATATGTGGAAGTGTTATGTTGTTTATGAGTCTTGACCCCGTAGTGCCATTGTTACTTTGGGGGGTTAGCTCCACAGAGTACCATAGTTAGTTCTGACTACTACCATTTCATTGATCTCAGAAAAATAGTTGCACAAAGTAATCTCTCATACCACAAATTTCAACCTCTTCATGATCTGATCAAAAGGTGAACAGAGGGTCACTACGACCACTACATCCTTGGCCCAATACATTTCTATCCAACAGAAGCAAGTTAATAAGATTGTAGAGGAACACAAAGATATTTTTTCTTCACCTATAGGGGTGCCTCCACACTTCCAAGCCAAGCAAATCTATAACATATCCCTTCATAGGTATATGATCCATAACCATTTTCAGGTGTGCTTGGGGTTCCAACCAATAGCCCCCATTGATATAGCTCTTCATGTTGCATCTTCATCGAAAGAGTCCTCCCACACTCAAACCAAGGAAGATCATGCAACAATATTGGTTGAACATATCCAGCCCCTCCAAAATAGGTTCATGACATCCTTCAACAGTCTAATGCCAAGTACAAGTAGGACAACTTATTTAGTAAGGCAAGCGACTCACCAAGGTTCAGATTCAACAAAAACTTCCCCATCTCCTATGGGAACTTGATGAAACGAAAACCATTTATTCCTAAGGGGGGATGATTGATCCAAGTGGACATTGGTGGTCGCCCACCTATTCCACTGGCTCAAAATACAGTTTTCCATCTCGAGAATTTTCTATGGTTTTTTTCAGGCCCTAAACGACATTTTTTGGACATTGGAGTGGCCAAGGGTTTCCAATAACATACCCTGGTCCTAGCCAAAAAATTTAATCCTTGGATATTTATTTCCAATGAGATATTATGCACCCCAAATAGAGATCATATACAAAAGTTACGCCCTTGAGAAGTTGATGTATCAACTACCCCCATCGGGGCCCACAAACCTTTTGGTGTTTCATCTTCTAGGGTTAGGGTTTTGGATGTTTAGGATTTTCTCATTAATGCTTTATGCTAAAAACTATTTTTTATCCTCACTGTAAAAATATTCTTGTGAACATGCATATCCATCACATCTCTTCTCAGAGATAAGATACAACCATTCTAACACGTTTAGATCGCTCTGCATTTTATAGTTCCTATACATTTTGTTCATTAATAGAAATTTTGTATTACCGTATCTCTGTGTTTTTTGCAATATCTCTATGTGTTTCTTTTTTATATCTATGCCTTCATTTCATTATCAACATAATACAGATCAAGGATAAATCATTGAATTTGAGAAATGAGTTGTAGAAAGGGTAAAGTGCCAAACCCTTTCAAGTAAAAGTCAATTGTGAATGTCAACATCAGGACCTTCCTGAAATTTGAATAAGGAGGTCAAGTGAGTCATCAAAGTGAATTATTTGCAATCACACTTTGGGGTGCATGATCGGTAGTACCCAACACCATAAGTGCAATATCAATTCAAGTGAGCGTACAAACAAATTCAAGTGAGCGAGTGCAAGCGAGTGTGATAAGTGAGTGAGAGAAATGGGAAAAGGAGGAAATCATTTACATAATTCCTCTTAGGAAATCAAGGAATTGCAAGAGTACAACCATGAATTGAAAAATCGAGTTAAAAATATTGACTAGACATTAAGTCAAAAGAAAAATATAATTGATCACATGGTTGATACAATACAATGAGGAAACAATCTTCGATATGAAATAGAAATGAAGGATCAATTGATTGATGCACTTCAGATAAAGTTAAGAGAAAAAACATAATCAAATTGATGATATGATTGACGCAACATATACAACAAATAAAAAAGTTGATGTAAGTTGTGACATGGAAGATCTAATAGAGAAGATTGATCCAATATGTGCTATAGAGGAACTGATTCAAATGGTTGATACATCAACTGATGCAAATGAGTTCATACAAAAATTTGATGTGGCTTGTGACACACAAGACATAATACAAATGGTTGATGCTAAGTGTGATACATAAGACTTGATAGTTGATGTACAAGACATAGAAGATATGGAATCTTCCATGCAATTTATGGATGAAATATTTATCAAGGATGAATCAGAAGCATAGAATGACACCAGTAGCAACAACAAATTTGAAGATACAAAAGTAAAAAGTCAAGATTTACAAAATTATCTTTCCAAGATGGTTGTCAGACCTTGGGAATAATTATCATTCAATAGAAATTGACATGGCTTAGGATATAATAAATACAACATCTTTCAAATCCCAGATTACTCCAAACCAATTCAATTTGTGAGTGCAGTATTTCTTGAAGAAGTTAAGAATATTGGTAATAAGTTCCAAAATTGTCATAGAGTTGGTCATTTTGAGTCACAATGTTTTGATTTACATCCTTGTCTTCATTGTGGGAAGACAAATCATCTCTCGGAAAAGTATCAAAATAAGAAGAAGGTTAAGAAAATAGTTAATTATGGATGGATACCTTCATCGAAACAAAATCAACAAGTAAATAAGTTGTATCAGTGTTACGGTATATTCAAGATAGAGGTAAATCTACAACTGTATGAATAAATGAAAATAGTAAAAAGTTTTCAAAAAACTATTCTAGATGATTTTGGACATGATCCAGATCCAATTCTATATGTTCTATAAAGTTACAACATGAATCAAACAACATATTCTCCAACACCTTCATGGGGGGAGTACATTATTCAACTCAAAATTTGTTAGTGGTAATCCAAAACCATCACATTGTTCAAGTATCAAGTGAATATGGTTAGTGGTGAACAAAAAACCACCACATTTTTCAAATCGAGATGGTTAGTGGTAATCCAAAAAACAACACATTGTTCAAGTATCATTTGAATATGGTTAGTGGTAAACCAAAACCACCACATTATTCAAATCAATTTCGTTACTGGTCATCCAAAACCACCACATTTTTCAAGTCTCAATGGAAGATGGTTAGTGGTCAACCAATGAAACTACCACATGAAGAATCCAAATCTCAAGCTTGGATCATATCAACCAACTTCAAAAACTTCCTCGCACCTGACAGGGGGGGATATCAAATATCAATGATGATATTCAGGATTCAAGATTCGAAGTCCTATCACATTCAAATCAAAATAATTGGAATGTTCATACATGGCATTTTTTCATTTCCATATTCAAATATTGGCGGTTTTTCAGGCATATCTTCATCAAATCTTAGTTTAGTAGTGTTACACACCAAAATGTCACACTTAAGCTCCGCACCCTAAGTGTCGCAAAGTGATGTATGCGCCTTTTTAAGTATTGCATGCATTATCTCAAGTGTCATATGCACCTTACCAAGTTTCACATTCACTTTTCTAAGTGTCACAGCCTGTTGACACCATATAAACATTTGTCACAATCCCTAAGTCATGTTGGAAGAAGAAGCCCTATCATTTGACAGTCAAAACACACCTTTTTCTTGGAAATTTCGACCATTTTTTATCATTTTATAAGAGTGGCGCTCCCCTACCCATGATGAGGGGGTGTCAACGCTCCTCTATCCATTATTAGGGGGTGCCAATGGCACTCTGTCTCTCACTGTGGGGGGAACTAGTCTAGTTAGAGGAAAATATGGGATTCTCCACCTTTTCCTAAGGGCCAACTCTCTTGGCATGAGGTTGGTTGTGTTAGAATCCTATACTATGGATATATATTATGATCTAATCCCAACTTAAGGATACATATCCTCAACCATATCCCTCATTATCTCATGGTTGTTATACCTCTCAATCCTATAAACTAAAGGTATTTCCAAGGTGAAGTGGGGAAGAATTCAGATATCAAACCTATGATCTTGGGAGAAGCATCAACATTTTGATTTAAAGGTTTTCATGCAAGGTTTGGATGAGGAGATCTTGGAGAAGTTACTACATTGTCAATAATTCTTTGTAAGTGCCTCTTTTTTCTTTCCAATTAATATAACTTGGCCTATTCCCTTCAAGTTCATGTGTTCTACATCTACATTTACTTGTCTATTGTCATTTCAATCTTCATAGATAGATTTTATTTGTCTAATCATATATATTAGGAGGAATATTTCCTTTGCTAGTATTTACAGGTTTTCAGTTGCATTGAGGAGGTTGGAGATCAAGCCAAGGGATTGGAGAAGTGAGGACGAACATCGCAATCAGGTACGACACATTCTTATTCTCTCTTATTTGATTGATTGAGTTAGATCTGTAGGTAAATTAGTAACCACTTTTTCACTTCTCTCTTTGGACCAAATATAGAGGTATTGGTCCAAAGGGGATCTTAGCATGTCTGTAAGGTAATATTTCTCACAACAAAAAAATGGCGACTCCACTGGGGAAGGACTTTAACTAGTCCTTCCTCTATTTCGTCTTGAATACTTGATTACGATTATATATTTCTTGTTTGATTATTCATTATGATATATTTTCCCTTCCCTATTCTTCATTGAATATTTTACAGATCCATTGACTGAGTCTCTACTGAGTCTGAGCTTGTGGAATCCATTTTTGAGCTTTTCGTAAACTAGCACTCCCATGCAGTTCACACAAGCGTACCACTGGCTGACTGGTGCTCCCCCTAAAACTCCTAAGGGGCACCATTAGATTTATTGGTGATCCCCCTAAGCCTCCTAGGGGGTTCCATATCACCCTATTACTTTGGTAATAGGGGTGCCAATCTCATCTTTTAAGTGTTTTTTCTTGTTTATGCCCTACTTTTCTCAGTCTAATTTTGAGAGGTGTTTTTCCCAGAGACTCCTAGTTTGTCTTCGACTTTGTTTGATTGAGAATTTGACATTTATCACTCATTTTAATTTCCTTCTTTGAGTTTGAAAATATCTCCTATTTGTGGTCCCTTGGGTTAACAAGATCCCTTGGTTCATCCTTCCTTTCAGTTCTTTGATCTTCGTCTCGCAAAGATTTCAAATTGCTTGATTGTTTAGGAGCATTCATCAAATAGAATTTGCAAAGGTTGTTTGGTTTTGAGATTTTTTTGTCTTCATTGAAACATCTCACTTTCTGATGATTAGAAATCTCTTGTTTTCCACAACCCAGCCTTGAATGTTGGTTCTTGTTGCTCATTTTTTGAGGATTATCATGAGTGCTTATCTTCTTTCTCCTTTGCATCATTGAGTCCTTGATTGACCAAGTTATCTCACACTTTGTTTCTTTCAATTATCATCATTTTTTGAGTGTGGTTTGTTTGATTGTTTTTTTTCCTTGTGGTTCTTTTTGTCAAACACAGATCTCTTTCATTCCATTTGAAAGTTAAGAAGTGAAAAAGTTTGCATATCTTATTGCATACATATAATCAAACAAAGAAACTTTTTGCATTCATTAGGAAATTTGTTTTGGTACATGTTTGGAAAAAGAGATGGTTTTGCATGTACATTTTGGTTTTTGGAAATATTTTCTTGGTATTTTAGCATCATCTTGATCCCAGAAATTGAAAGTTGCATAGTTTTGAGTTCTTTCTTGTGATAAGAAGAATAAAACTCTTCCCCTTCCCACACATAGAATTCATCGAAAAGAATGAATTTCATCTCATTCATTTGCATTCTATTGGAGTGGAGTCTCTCACACATCATCAGTTTCATCTCCGTGAACTTACTGAGTAAAAGACATTAAAATAAACCATGTGATAATAAAATCAAATATAGATTTTTTTGGTTTTAGCACACCAACAATAGCACATGATTAGGGTCTTTGGACTAGGAAAAGTGAGTAAATTGTCCAAGTCTACTAAACAAATTGTAGAGCACTAAAGAGTGAACAAATCCAACTTTCGTATAAGCATAGACGAGAACCCCCTCTCATACAAGGGATAAACATGAGGTTGTGTGCAGAAGAGCAACGAAGATTACCCCTCCAAAGCTTGACCAATCGTAGCAGAAAGAGTGTATACTAGGGGTTCTTCTTGAAGTGTCATTGACTCATTTGGTCTCGGTACTTCGTGAACTCCTAATCCATTTAGATTCCCTTGGAGTCTACTAGTCCACTTTTCCTCAATATTTTGGAATAATTTTGGACTTTGATATCCTGCCCATACATTCGGTCCTGACTTTGGACTGTACCCACTAGGAGGTTGATTGAGATTTGGTATCCTTAGTGGCCTTTTCTAGGTATCTACATAGGTGACTATGGGACGATTCCCACGGTACTTGGGGCAGATGTCACTTCACACTTTTAGTACCCTTGGAGGGTGATCCCGTGAAAGAGAGGGTTACTTGCATCGAGAAGGGATGTCACGTGGAGGTTGGGGTAACTGCTTCTCATTTCTTCGTTGGTGGCTTGATATCCCATATTCAGAATATCCTTGAGCCTAATGTTTCTTAGTTGATTGATTTTATTTTTCTTAGGAGTGTGTTTCTTTGACTTTCATAGTCGGCCTTAGGATCGAATATTTCACAGTATACAAGGTATGGATCCTAGCATTCAAGAACCCCAACACAATCTTTCTTACGAAGGAATAATCAAAGATCAAAATTCTGAGACTGAGAGCATAGCTCTTGGAAGTGGCTAACACGTTGAAGAATTGGTCATGACCTTCGTAGAAAGCCTTGCATTGTACACAAACCCTCTTTTTATTGATCCACTCGATAAACCACTCACTGATCCACCATCTACAAGATATTTTGATGCCTATTCTTCTTACAAGTTACCTCCTGGTTCAACCGGTAAACAATCTTTTGACATGAACCCCCCATCTTTTGGTTTTCCTGAAGAACTTGGGAACTTATATTTTTCCACAACTCTTGTAGTTGTTACTGTTGGTGCTTATTCTTTACCAGAAACATCAGTGAACCAGGTAACCCTGAATCAACCACTTTCACATACATATCCCTTTGTACATGGGTCAGGCAATATTCCTGCTTCACTATTTCCACACATGCACACACCAAGTTCTTTGCTTGGTCGTTCCATCGGTCATATGACCGATAGTCAAGTCGTTCACACAACCATGATTACACAAGCTAATCAACCATCGCATATGAGTTCACCCTACATTGGAGGTCAATATTCAATGGGAGGTCAACCTTCACCTGGGGGGAAGCCTTCAACTACAAGGAAACTTTTTACTGGGGGGAAACCTACATGGTTACAACATCAACAAGCMTGGGGGAAAGTCGCTCCTACAAGTCCTTCTATATTTACTACCACTGGCCTGTATCCTGGAAAACCATTTCCATTTTCGTGAGTTTCTAATCCTTTGTTGGGTCAACCCAATCTGGCGGGCATTCCTCAACAAGGAAMTTTGCACTTTCAATCCATAAACCCCATGATTTCAACACAACAGTCCCTTCAATCATAATACATGGGGGGACCATCTCATCCATCGTCATATGTAGGAGGTCCATCTTTTTAGTCAYGGTTCATGGGTGGAAAACTAGGACAACCACCTTACATGGGTGGACAATCAGGACAACCACCTTTCATGGGTGGAAAACCCGAGCAACCACCATACATGGGAGGACCATCTATTTTTTCCATCCCGCCACAACCTGGATATGGTCCTAATGGTGTTCCCATGCCATATGCTTACCACCAATATCTACATGATAGTCGACAACTTATGTTCTTGGCTACATTAGATCTCCCAGATCTGTCGCATTTGAAAAATGATCCCATTCAACATGCCCCATTTTGGCCCACCATCCCTACCAAATTACCGCCCCACATCTCGAAATTTGATGGAAAACCTGGGGAAGATCCTAAAAATAATGTTATGACTTTTTTTTTATGGTGTTCTTCCAACTCTTTGATGGACGATTCCATTCATCTGATACTTTTTTAGAGAACACTTATAGGTGTGACATTGAAATAGTATATTGAGTTTCCACGTAACTCCTTTGTTGACTTTAATTATCTTGCCATGGATTTACTGATGCATTTTCAGTTGTCTATACGGTACAAGACCAGTACATATCTTTTGAAATCACTCTAACAATCCTCTTCCACCCACATATATGATCATATTCATGAGTGGAGATGGTTAATTAAGGCTCCAATTCCGGACCAACTCCTTGCAGATTGGTTTACAAAGTCTCTCTTGCCTCCCATTGCCTGTGATGTTGCTATGGGAAGTGTTGTTACTGAGGAGAAGGATATCAGTCATGCTCAATATTTGGACTTGTTATATTCACAATTTGGCACACTTTATTATCTGATCCCTAATGCTCCTTGTCCATCAAACGATCCAACAAAACTTTCTATAAAACCAGGTTCTGTTTCAAATGCCACAACTAATTTCACTCCTTCTCAAACCTCCAAGATGAATGTGGTCCAATCCACTTCATCTCTGCAAGCTGGAGGTAAGAAGAAAAACAAGGATAAATTCAAGAAATATTCTAACTAGCAGGATACTACAAAGACTGTTGATACTCAACCGAATAGGAAGGCTAAGTTTCCTTGCATGAATTGTGAGGAATACCTCTACACAAAAGACTGTCCTCATTGTGAGGAAATCACTGAATTTATGAATGGTACCTCCCAACCGGTTTAGCAGGAACATTTGGTTGCAAAAAAACCTGCCCCTCCATAAGGGGGAAATGAAGGTCATTCCCACCATGGGGATGCTTCCACAAGCACCTCTAAGGTGTACATGTTTAAGGCGGTTAATCTAATGACTCAAGAAAATACTTATGACATTCCTCCAGGTGATCAGACTAAGTGAAGGGTTGTCGATCAACCCTCCACATCCACTCCTCCTCCATATTATACTCCTCTTCAAATTGAGAACCCAATGTTTGATGTAGTGTTGCACCCGCCCAAGAGCGTAATTTGAAAAGTGACATTTAATCCAAATGCCCGTGCTGCCCAAAACTACAACATCGTTGAATATTTGGCATAGGCGCCTTGTTCAATGTCATCCCTCGAAGTTCTACATCATTGTCCAAGTCAATGTAGAACCCTGTTGCTATCCATTGAAGCTATGGAACCAAAGGAGTCAAATCTAATTACATTTAATATGGATTATTTTAAGAAGAGGCTCCCCCACCACTTATCATTCCAAATTCAAATTTTGGTTGGTGGAAAGAACACCCATCGTACTTTTTTGGATGAGGGATCCTCCACCTATGTCATGTATTTTCCTTGTTGGAGAGCCCTTGGTTCTCCTAAACTCACCCCATCTCCTACTACCTTGAAAGCGTTTGATGGACGTGGTTTCCAACCTCATGAACTGTTGCAATATTTCTCTGTGACATTGAAGGGTAAGACCATTTTGGTCGATATCAAAGTGGTTGGCATGCCCCTATATTATTATTTGTTACTTGGTCATAGTTGGTTCTATGCGATGACCGTCATTGCATCTTCAATGTTTAGTATTTTATGATTTCCCCATCAAGGAAAAATTATAATTGTTGACCAACTTGACTATATAACTCTAGATCTCCACAATGTTGTAGTGAATAATGTCCCTTTTCTAGGACATTCTAGTCTTGAGAGTGTAGGAGTAGGTATTCTTAAGGATTCCTCGCTCATGGGGGTTTTTCCTTTGCCCTCTCCTGCCACCCTATAGGTTGCGATGTTAAATATGATTTTGACTCAGGTGCGTGAATGCCTAGAATTACTTGATCCTTTGGTAGTATATGGTCACCACAAGCATAGTTATTTTCCTTTGTCAAGCTCATTAAAAAATGAAACAGTGGCTTATGAGAATAGTTCATCTTCTCTCTCAAGCTCATTAAAAAATGAAACAGACCCCCCTCCATTCGAATCAAGTCTCACTATAGATCAAGTACTTGAACCTTCTTTTCCTCTGCCAGGTTAAAATGTTCCTATTAGTAACCAGACATCTAAACAAGGAAAGAAGAAGATTCACTGGAGGAAACGATGTTTGGGGGGTAGGTATCCAACCTCTGGACATCATGATAGAACGAAGTCACTATATTCTATCATGCAAGATGGCAGCAAAACACCTCTAGAGATACATGTTGCTAGGAGTGATCCTCACTTGAGGGTCATTCCCATAGTAGCGTAGTAGTTTTTTCTAGAACGATCTTAGTCTTTGTTCTTTCTCATGCTCATAAATACATGAGAATAGGTTATCGAGCTCAACGTTTTTTCTTTCTCATGCTCGTTAATACATGAGAATAGGTTACTAAGTATACTTATATCTCTTTTTCAGACTCGTACTGATCCAGGAGGATCCAGAAGGCCCAAAAATCAAAGTGTTCAGAATCCAATGAAACCTACACCAAGTTGAAGAGCTCATCGTAATATTTCCAATGATGCAAATGACACCTCAAACAGATCTAGGACGAAGAAGTTACAGTCGGTCAAAGATGGCAGTCAGCCTGGTCAAATTCAAAGGATGGCATCATCATCTATACTGTCAATGTTAGCATCTGACTATGTAGAGATGATGTCAACATGTTGATGTGGAAACATGAGAGGCTGCCATGTGTTATGCATTTTTGTCATTTCTGGCCAACAAATGGACCAGTAAAAAAGTGCCACATGGCACCCCTAGGAAGCTCCACGTGGCACCACCCAACAACTGCCACGTGGAAGCGATTCATAGTGGAAAGTTGTATCTGCAAGTAGTGACAAGTGGAAGCTTGACATGATTACATGTAGACCACATGCAGCTCGCCATGTGGTAGTATGACAAAGAAACAAGTGGCAATGCCACTGAGAAGTCTGACTAGACATAGGGAAGCATATCACAGGGCACCACGTGGCCTAATCATGGGGAACCATGTGGCAGCCCCAAAATGCCCAGTGTGGGATATGCACCGAAAAATCAAAAATAAAATAGGGTTCGGCCCCTGACTGGTCGATGCCGAATCTAGCAACCGGACCGACCGATGGCCAGACCCAGACAAGTATGGCGATCCCACATATCCAGACCTCTTCATTTATTCTGATGGACGTACCACAAATCTCAGCAAATCCCAACTTTTTGGAAGATAGGTTGATTAATTACGGGCCTACCCCCTGACCTTCATGCAAGGGTCTTATCATAAAAGGGCATGGATTTCTATTATTAAATGGGACGAATATATGGTTTTTAAAACCATATGGTAAATCATTGGTGGAAGGGGATAATATAGTGTTGTAACAAAACTTTAAATGGGGGGAAAGTTCGTGGGGTTTGACCCCCAGAACTTCCCCAACAACCAAACCTTATTTATATCTCCACCAATCATTGGGCTAACAACCTATGTTGAAATGAACGCTGGAGATTTTGCATTTAAACTCAACTTTTACCAGTGCTCTGGAGAGGATCCGCGCACCCAGATCCATACATACACAAGAAATTATGCATAGGAAGAGCATTTAATGTAGGTTGCAGGCATGTTTTATGAGACAAAGAGCCCAGTAGGGGTATGAAGGTGACTTTGTCCATTTGAGACGATTTGACAATCATTCTTAACCAATTTTGTGCCATGATCACAATGGTGACGTCTTTTTTTTCATCAAAGTTGCGGATTAGAAGTATTATGGAAGCAAACCACAATTTAAGCATGGTGTTTTTTTAAATTTGATTTCTTTACGATATTTTGAAAAATATGTATGCATGCTACAGATTTCGATGAGCGTAGAGTGTTGTAGCAAGTTAGCAATACCTGATCCATTGCAGGAAAAATTATCATATTATCCTTTGCATGCAAAACTAAGGCATTGTCGATTATGCTTGAATTTGATCAACATATTCAAAGAGGACAGTTTCTTTCTATTGTAAAAGAGTCCTTATTGTGCCACAACTTGTGAGAGATCAACCTTCATCAGAAGATATCATCTATTTCTAAAGAGACACATTGCCACTTGATGTGAGAACCTATTATTTCCACTGATGTGATAACTTAGCCTGTGTATTTTTCCATGGAGATTGCCTCATTTCATGAGAGACTTTGCCACATGTTGTGATAAAACTACTCTTTACACAGAAGAAGACCTCTTTGATGTTGTCACTAAGAGTGGGACGACAACCCCTTTATTTGTAAAGGAGAATCATCTTTTAAAGAGGAGAATAAAGCGGTTGAGTGGTCGAGCGAAGCCCAGAGACATATCCCACCCGGGGTGAACTCTGTTAACAATTGGTGATTCCCTTATTCTTATGTGTGACTTATTATCTCATTTCTATTATGCTTCCTTATTTCTGCAGTTAAGTTGTTGGATGCATTAAGTAAATGGCACATTATATTTAATAAGATTCTTCACCAAGTTAAATTCAATTTGGATTCAAGCCTCTTACACACTTCAACTTCACCTTTTAATGCAATCGGTTCAACAAAAATGATCTTAAATATTACCTTTAATGGAGTGGCATAAAACTGAGTAAATATTGGTAACAGGGTCACCCAGGTCTCAGATCAAGTGGTATCATAGCAGGATTGATGAAGATTGCAGTTGTTGAAGACATGATGGAAAGAACACCAAAGCAGGCATGGCTCAATGAGATACAAGAGATAAACCAGAGAATTCAAGCAGAGAATACAGAGTTGAAGAAATTTCTATGAGCTATAGAAGAGGACAATTAGATGTTTCGGCTGCAGCTACAAGCTATGAAGGTGCAAGATGGAGAAGACTCCACATCAAGGGCATTAAAGAGGCCATCTTGTGGCCATGGTGAATATACTGATTATGGATCTAATCATGATAGTGTTGATGGTTGTGTCTATTGTCAGATGATAGAGGACACAATCCAGACACCAGGGAACCAAGGAGGTTTCTTGGAAGATTCATCTGCAACTCCTTCCCACCATGAGGAATAGTTGGACACACATCGGGAAGATGACCAAGTATCACAAACAAGAATGGAGGTAAAATACTCTCCACATTTAATTCCTTCCCTCAGTGATACTGATGATTTTGGTTCTTTTGAAAATCACACCATAGGTATTGGCTCAAAATTGATGAAGAAAATGGGGTACAAAGGGAGAGGCCTTGGAGCCAATGGCCAAGGCATTGTGAGGCCCATCGAGGTGGTGGAATGGCCTCGATATACAGGGGTAGGCTATGTCTGAGAAGAGGTTGGAGAATGTTCCAAAACCAAAGAGAAAGAAAAATCCAAGACCCCGGAAGCAAGCGAGTCTTCCAGTGATGGAACTAAATCAGTGCAGGATGAGAGCACATCATTTCATGATCGTGATTGTGAGTCATGTTGTTCTAGAGTCTGTACTTAAGGCTAAAAAGTACAGAGTCTAGGCATCTGAAAGTGAGTAAAAGATAAAAAGGGGAAAAATCAACCTTTGGGAAAAAGGAAGCTAAGGTTGATTTCCAAGTTGCCTCTGTCTCACTTCCAAACGTTCATGGATGCTTATATCCCATTCAATTGAGGCCCATGAACATTCGAGTTCGACCCGGATGATGGTGGTTTTAGTTATTGTGTCAAATAGGTTTAAAACGATGTTGGTTTGATACGATAGGCCAGGTTCGATGTTGGGTTGTCTTGCAAAGGGAACAATCATGGAGGAACAGAAAATGAAAAGAAAGTTAGAGGTTTAAAATGCCACTTCAATTTTTTCTTTAACCGTATAAAAGAGAACTTTCGAAATCTAATGTTAAAGATAGAACACAAACCAAAGGCCTTCTCCCATAACTGAGTTAACTTTTTAAAGAATCGTGTATGAAATGTGAGAAAACATTAAGCAATCGACAATGCGAGGCTCCTATCAAGGGAGAATCTCGCCCTATAAACAGAAGAAGAAAAAGGCAAGAAGTAATCTGACGAAGCATAAAATATAGAGATCTAAAAAGTTCACAGGTCTTGTTACTGCTGATAGCCGATATAGAGGAAAAACTGCAAGCGATTAGACGACTAAAGTTGGTCACCACAGTAGAAGTTGCACTAAATTGTAGCTAAGCATTCATCAGAAATATATATGTGAAATGAAACTTAATATAAGATAACAGAGAAAACAAAACTCATAACTCAGTCTTCATGGAATCAAGAATCTTTAGATTGCTTTGTATTAATTTTCAAAAGGGAGAAAGTCTCTATTAAAATCAGACAAGAAAGGTCCCACCACCTATATTCTCACTTCAAAATGCATATTTATACAAACCTCTAAACGCTAGAATCTCAATCGTTCCAGAAGTTTTCGGTTACAAAATGGGAAATTTATGTGTTTCACTTCTTTGTCTTTGTCCTCCTTCCTGCGGGCAGAGCACCTTCCTTTATTTACTCTTTGGGTTCTAAAAATAGAATAGGTAGACATTTGTCATTATTTGACACCAGAAGCCTGCCCTTTTGCTTGCTCGGTGCAAGTGATGCACCTCTCCACCAACTGGGCTATCAACCTGGAAGGCTTTGCTTGGTCAATCACTTCAAGATTGTAACAATTCTTCACCAGTTGTGGTAAAAATTTTCCCACTTGTCAGTCCTCTGCGATGATGGAGCATAATTGTAAACTTGGTTGTACTAGCCATTTGTCCATTTGGGTTGTATCAACCTGGTTGATCTGGGATATCTCCACTTGTTGCTCCTCCATGTTTTCTTTGATGTCCAACAGATGTTTAGCTATATTGATTTTTCCCAGTGTCCTAGCACTGCTCTCCTCATCAAGATCTAGCAAACATTTAGTTATTAAATAGAACGTTTCCTCACAAAAATTCTTTACTTCGTTAGCTCTCCCCCTGCCTTCTGATATGTTCTGCTCCCAGACCTTCAGCAGGATATTGCCTCTGGTTTGTTCCGTGATGGATAATTTTGAGGTGTTGACCATCTCTATCTTCGTTGTAGCTATAACAACATCTTGGAAAGTGACCCATGCCACCCCAACTTCTCTTTCTTTCGAAGAAATGTTCTCTAATGTTTTCTCTATCGTCCGGAAATGGTTCTGAATGGTTCTCACCTTTGCCAGAAAGTTTTGTTGAGCCGTAAGTACCTTATGTCGGATTTCAACGACCTGCGATCTGAACATTTTTATGTCTATAACCTGTTTCTCAGCCACCTCCAATTTCGACTGCATCTCTATAATCTGTTGCCCCTGCTGGCTTACCTATGTTTGGCTAGTTTACGTCGACTGGCGCACTTGCTCGAGGTAAGACCTGAGCTTCTCGATTTCACGCAGGTTGGTTATTCAGGCTTCCTCAAGGCTCATGCTCACCTCGTCCTTGACATTCGCTTCGATAGTAGCTACCTTAGCTTCCAATTTACTAATTAGGAGGTTCTTTCGTTTCAACTGGGCCGTCAAAGTCCCAACTGAGTACTAATTGGCGGTAGCATAAGCCCCTAGCATCCCAACTATCTCCTCTGCAAATTTTTCCTTTTTCGCGGCCTTCCCATCTGTCATGATTTTAATTTTTTTAGCTACTACACCCTCTTTTTGATAAAATCCTTGCCTTACCACGACCTTTCTTTTCTTGTCAAAGAAAAATTCGTTGGGAGGCAGATCCTCTACAGAAATAGGCATCAATTCTTCATTGAAAATCCATCCCTCGTCAGGATTCCCCTTTGTGAACTGCAAGGGTGTGATGATAGCAATCAGACTGATGATTTTCTTGGATGTTTGTTTCAGGGTGACTTTTGTAACCGACTCATTTGGCACAAGTGAAAGTGAGTCGCCCGATCCCTGCGAAGGTATCTCCGCTTGGCCTTGGGTCTGCTTGCCTAGCACGCCCTTTTTAGGGTTTCCTTCCTGCTTCTGGGGGACTTCAGCTCCTAGCCCTGAGGTTCCAACCTCCTTGGTTTTCCCTTGGTCCTTCTCCCCACTAGGAATTGAGTCCTTTGCACCTTTGGCACCCGTCTGCTTTGTAACTGGAAGGTCTAGGGCTTCACCCTGTAAAATCTGGGGGAGACAACTATGTCGGTGTTCCCGAAATTTCAAAAATTCGGTCATGTCTCCAGGTGGCAAGGCTTGAATCCGACTTAGGACTTCTACGAAGGACCTCACGCCCCTGAATATTTTGTCATGCAGGGAATCCCCGTGTTCATACCTCTTCAGGCCGCAACTTTCCAGGTGATTTCTCACAACCTTAATAGGGTCATGCTTCTTAAACTCAATGTCTACCAGCTTCATTTCTTCAAGAGCCATAGCCTCAGCTTTGGCGTGGCCAAAATCTAACAAGGAGTATGCACTGATACGAATAGGAAAGGGTGGCCATACCTTTTTTGATACTCCTTTGAGCTCCTTGCTTATCCCGCCGAGCACAAACTGTCTGGCAATCTCACGGCACAATATCTTATCTGGAAGGAATAGCGGGAGGGCATATGGAGGGACAGAAGTGCTGAAAACCCTGATATATGAAAATTTCATCTCTATATACCAATCTGCCACGCTGCTTAGGATGGTCGCAATGCTATCTAATATCCTGGGAGGTGGTTGGACAAAAATGGCGACATGCAGTGGCACCATTACCCAGTTGAAGATCTCGTAGATGAATTCTTTGGCCTTATCTTCCCAAAGCTTCAAGTGGTAGACATGGATGGGCTCTGTACTAGATGGAGTCCATCTCTAGCTCATTAGAGGGAAAGGCGTCATGAAACAAATGGCATCCATGATGTAGGCGGACATGAAAAATGAAGTTKCTTTCCCACTCGCCTTTTGCGCTCGATATTTGGTAATTCGACTAGTTAAACTGTCCGACAACAGTTTGGCCTAGTCAAAAGAAAAACCTTCAGTGACTATATGAATCAGAGGCACCCACRGGAGAAAAAAAATGTGTGGTGTCCTCCCTCCCATACAACCTACAGGCCATCATTGCTATATACCTGAATGGTGGCTCTAAGGAGGAGACTGAATAAATTCCATTAGAATCCACCCTAAATTTTGCGGGGTGCAAAACCCAATCCCTGATCAGATCAGACAAGTTTCTGCCATATTGCTCGCATTCCTTCTCCTTGAAACCTTCCAAACATTCGGCATTGTGCGCAAAGTTTGGTGTGGGTGACAGTTGATACATTGCCTGCAAATGTTCTAGTCTAAAAGTCCCAATCGTCACCTTCTGCTCGCTGATGACAGTTCTGGTCAGGATATCCACATGGTCTAGTGCCCATCTGATCATATCATAATAGGGGAGGAGCTGTGGTCTTGCCGTTATTTTGTGCATTTTTTATTAAATGACGATTTTGTATCTGGTGGCCAAATCATCCTTATCATTATCGCTGGAATCATCTGAACAATTCACCGATTCGAACTGAAGAATGTCGGAGATGTATGTTCAGGTTTTGACAGTATTAATACTTCGGGGTGAAGTATCAGAAACAACATCGGAGCCCTGACCTAAAATTTCGGCAGCCGCCTTGAACACCTTTCATGGAGTCATGAAAGAGAATTATGTACGCAGATCACCTGTAGTAAGAATTGTGAATACAGACAAAAGTTATCCTGATGAAAAAAGCTTTGGGCGCAAAATAGAAATAAAATTAAAATAATGAAACAAACCCCTTATCTTAGTCATTTAAAACCATGGTGTCCTTGCAAACCAAACGGTCAAATCGCTTAAAGAAAGACTTAGCAATAAAAGCGAGATCCTACTATCTATCACCTCGTCGTAGTCCAAATAAATTCCATAATTGTTTGACGAGTCATAGCATGAATCAGCGCAAAAAACATTTAAACTTACTCCACGGACGGTGCGTATTAAAGTTTTCATTGATGCATCGATTAATCCTGCTTAGATCATTTAATTAGGTTTGTTTTAGTCTTTAATTTCCTCTTTTCGGTGTTCGTCGTATCGAGAGAAATCACTCCTACCCTTTGAGCCCCCAAAACCCAAAATCGCGATGATGCGATTTAGTTTAGAAAACGTGATTTGACTTAAGATCTTAATTAACCCATGCTTAATTAATAAAAATCGTGACTTCGCGATCATGGCTACGAAGGTATAGTTTTTTGGGAGAGCGATTGCCGAGTCGCAAAACCCCGACAGTGCTTAACTAGGGTTTAAAGTGACTTACCCCTGACACCAACCTGGGTGAACTTTTTTAAAACCGTTTTGCGACTTCGCATATCGGAGTTTGAAAACCTTGCGACTTGTAACTCCCGAAACGCGATAGCGTGAGGTCATAAAAGTGATAGACTTTCTTAATGGTTAAGCGACGGTGACTTAGGACTATAACGACCATCGCCACTTTGCATGTCAGGGTAAACTTTTAATTTCAAGAATTACATTTCAACACTTGTAAAAGGCGGCTCCAACAAGTCATATCCAAGGGGAGATGAGTACTCCAAAGGAATAGCTAAGGAAATATCTCCTCGCCATTCCATGATCCATATTTTATGATCAGAACGAAATGAATACAGATTATTAAAATATGCTTAACACAAAATAAAAGAGATACAATAAAATTGGTTTTCTATTCAATAAGGAAATAAGTTGAAACTATAAAATGCAACGGAAAACAAGCTTGCTGGAATGGTGGCGGCTTATCTTTGAGAAGAGATGTGACGCATGCACTCATTCGCAATAAGATGATTACAATGAGGATCTGAAGGCCTTTTAACAATAAAAAGAATTTCAAAAAACCTAGACATCCAAAAACCTAACCCTAGGATATGAAGTGCCAAAAGTCACGTGGGCCCCGTTTGGGTAAGTTAGTACATCAACTTCCCGGGGTCGTAACTTTTGCATACGATCTCTGTTTTAGGCACACTATAGCCCATTGGAAAGGTATCGTCGAGGAGATTAATTTTTGAGTCTCAATAAGAGCCTTTGGATATTATTGAGAAGCTCGATCCAGAAAAAAAATTCATTTAGGCCTTCAAAATGGCCCCAGAAGTTAAAAACTGCTAAAAATAGTAAATTGCCAAAATTGTCAGAAAATTGTTTTGAGCGAGTTGGAAAAGGTGGGTGGCCACCAATACCCACCTAGATCAATCCTCCCTCCTTAGGAAGAAATTTTCTCAATTGCGTTGAGCTCCCCCATCAAATGAGGAAATTTCTGTTGAATTTGGCCCTAGGTGAGCCACTTGCCTTGGTGCAGGAGATGCCCTGCTTTGACGACTCGATAAATATGGATCCTTTGTTGTCGAGTGCCATTGATATGTGTTTCCATAGTCTGATCATTGGATTCATGTTGCATGTAGTCAAGGTTGAGCTCTGTTGGTGTGACCTTCTCTGCTATCTCTGAGGTGTCCAATAATGGTGGGAAATATGGCTGAAGGAGAGCCACGTTGAAGACTAGGTGTAGGCGAAGGAAAGGGGGAATGTTGAGCTCAAAGGAATTGTCACCCACAAACTTAGTGATGGTGTACGGCCCATAACGAAGTGGGCGAAACTTCCGATGGGGACCTGTAAGGCATTCTTTCTGCAAGTGCAACCAAACTTTGTCTCCCACCTGAAACTTATGTGGCACCCGATGTTGATCATGGCACTTCTTGTACTTAACATTAGACTTCTGTAGAATATCCTGAACCTATTAGCAGATGTGATGGATCTTCTCAATGAACTAGGTGGATTTTTCGGCTTCTGGTGGAGAAGGGGATGAGTCGGCCAAGGTGGTCACCAGGGGTAGTGCAACATCCATGGGGCCCAATGGTTGGAATCTCAACCCCACCTGAAAGGGGCTGTGGCCAGTTGAGCTATGTAGGGCTCAGTTGTAGCTATGTTGGACATAGAGAATACTCTCATCCCATCTACGGGGTTTTTTTGAATTGTACATGCGCAAGATATGTACGATCATTCGATTGACAACCTCAGTTTGGCCATCTGTCTGGGGGTGGAAGGCAATGGATTTGGTGAGCTTGGTATCCGGCAGTGACCAAAGGATAGAACAGAATGTGCTGAGGAACCAACTGTCACAGTCTGAGATAATTGTTTGTGGGATCCCAAATTGTACCCATACTCGTTCAAAGAAGAGCTTAGAAGTCGCTTCTGCGGTGATGTTCTTCTTGTAGACAGCTAGAATCACCATCTTGGAAAAGAGATCAACAAACACAAAAACACAGTCATTTCCCCTCTTGGTGGATGGGAGGCCCGACATGTAGTCCATTGAGATGGATTCCCACAACCTGTCAGGAGTAGGAAGAGGGGTGTACAAGCCCTATTTCTTAGTGGTCGGTTTGGCAATAGCACAGGCGGTCATGGACCTAATATACTTGCCGACATTTTGTCAAAGTTTCGACCAGTAGAAATGTTTCTGCAACAATGCCACTGTCTTTTCGATGCCAAAGTGTCCTGTCACCCAACTGTAGTGAGCTCCCCAAATAAGCTTTGTGCGCTCGCTTGATGGAACGTAGAGATGGCACAGATGGCACAACAACCCATCTTGAAGATAGAATTTAGTGACCACTGAGTTGGCGCCTAACATTTGGTAGGTGGTGGAGAAGTCGGGTCTATCTCATAGAGGTGGGGCCATCTAGAGGTCTCATGGCCGCAAGAGTCTAGCACCATGGTGAGTGTCTTGAATGGAGGTCGGCTGACGAAATCAACAACTCGATTGGTACTTCCTTTTTTATACTTGATGTTGAGGTGGAATTGTTGTAAGTATGTGGACCACTTCCGATGGCAGTCATTATGCAATTTTCCTTGGGTCTGCATGAACTGTAGTGGCTTGTGATTAGTGTGGATGACTATCTCCTTCCCAAGAATTTAATGTCTCCACCGGCGGAAAGATTTCACAATGGAGTACATTTCTTTTTCATAAGGAGGGTACTTACAAACAACATATGATAGTGTCTCACTATGATATTCCATGGGGTGGTCATGTTGAGTGAGAATGACACCCATAGAATATTCTGAAGCATATGCCTTGATCTCAAAGGGATGTTGCAGGTTCGGTAATGAAAGTACTAGGGATGATCACAAACACTTCTTCAAGTCATCAAAGGTTTTTTGTTGGGACAAGCCCCACACAAATTTTTCCTTACTGCCACCCCTGGTTACTTGGCTAAGGGCCCATGCGATATGAGAGAATCCCAACACGAACCTGCGATAGAAATTGGTGAGGCCCAAGAAGCTCTAAAGTTCAGTGAGTGTGGTTGGGGTTGGCCAGTCACAAATGACCTGGATCTTGGCTGGAACCACATGCACACCATGTCGATCAATGAGGTATCCTAAGTAATGGACCCTTTCCATGCTGAAGGAGCATTTTTCCAAGTTTGCATATAGTTTGTGTTGTCGTAGGGTGTGCAGAACCTGTTGAATATGTTGCAAGTGTTTCGCCCAAGTCTTGTTGTATATAAGGATTTCATCCAGATACATCACTACAAAAGTATTGGTGAAAGGTCATAGGATATCATCCATCATCCTCATAAACATTGCTGGAGCACTTGTCAAACCAAAAGGCATGACCAACCATTCAAAAATACCGTCTTTTGACTTGAAGGTAGTCTTCCATACATCTATATATTCTGTTGGGACCTAGTGGTAACCAGATTTCAGATCAATCTTACTGAAGTATTTGTCCCCCATGAGCTGATCAAGGAGGTCATCGATTCAAGGATTTGGGTACCGGTTCCAGACTGTGATTTTATTCAAGGCCCGTGTTACCCATGATTTTGGTCGTCATGATGATGTATTGATGATGGTGTACTCAGGCTCTTCATAAGAACTTTCTCCTGAGAAAAGTTACTTTCATCTCTTCCCAGAAAACTCATTTTTGAAGAAGGTTCGCAGGCTACTAATATATTTGGCTACGA
>WSFP011416736.1:0-23611 GCA_009831015.1 Picea engelmannii
ACCCAAACTAAAAGTTCTCTTTTAAAGCGAACTATTCAGAAGAAATCTGATCTTTCCCTAAACAATTCTAAAGAAAACACATGCTTTGTAATTGAAAGACACTCAAAGCAAGAGACTAATCCTTCAAAACTAAACAAAGCAAAAGTGGCTAAAAGAAACTCAAAGGATGTCAAGAAGACTGTAAACATATCAATATAGGCTCCAAAAGTTCAATCCAGTTGTTCAAAGCAAAACTGGGTCATCAAAAGATGACAAGACCCAATCCAAAAAGTTTACAAACAAGTTCGCAGCCTAGCAGTATATTATAGTGCGAGAATTAGGTATTCTCGCAGGCTAGACATTGGTAGGGTGTGAGAAGCTCGCATTGAACCTAACAGTAGGGTGTGAACATCAATGATTCTCGCAGTCCATAGAGAGGTATAGTGTGAGAATATCTGTAATCAAATAAAATTTTGAAAAAGGACAGGGAATCTAAGTGAACTTCTAGATCCAGAGAGTCTGGATGGATCTCCCACAGACTCAGAGACCAGAAAACAAGAAATTAAATCAAGGGAAACTAGAATAACTAGGAAACAATCAGATCCCCAGTTGAGTCACCAATTTTGTTATCGGACTGATCAGTAGGTGCGAACACTAACTGATCTCCCTAGATCCACCTAGATCTAGAAAAAAACACACCATAACATGACACTTTCCTTAAGTTTTAGATATTGAATTTACTAACTAAAGAGGGATGAATGACATATCATTTAAACACCACTTCCTATCGCCATCATCATCCTAGCTCCATTCCAATGCTCATACAATGATGAACCTGCAAAAGAACGCAACCAAACAAAGTGATAGAAATAGCATAAACTCAATATAAACCTATGTATGTGATCAAGGAATCATACAATAAAACACAACAAGCTTTATAGGAAAGAATCATATTATTGTATCATATTAAATGTGAAAGAGATATTACAACCATGGCCTTGATGTCGTAAGGTCCCTTCCAACTATCCTTCATTCCCCACACACTTTCACTCCAAGAATTCTAAGAGCATAGATCTGATGACATTCACAATCTATCTTGACAAATCAAATCTCAAAGCCACTCCAACCAAGCTAATAATTCCAAGCCAACCAAAGCTAACAAGCTCTAGAACCCCTTCTCCATGAGAGCTCCTCTCCTTTTATAAGTTGAAGAGGATAAGGTGAGGAGGTTAGGATGATCCCACTAAATCATGAAAGTGAGTAAGATCCAAACCATTCAGATGCCACCTCACCATGGAAGTTTCTCCTTCTAGAAGATTCAAGAAAACGCTCGTTTTCCCATGTGTAAGCATTCTCACACCCTGCTTATAGTGCAACCTGTGAACTGTTTGCACCCTAGCTCTAATGCAGTCTGCGAGAATCAATCATTCTCGCACCCTAATACATAGGCAGCCTACGAAATTCCTTTTTTATAAGGTTTTTACACAGGAAAATGCAACTTCTTTTATCAGGAAAAGTTCTTCTCCCTTCTCTCTTCAGGAACTCAGGCCACTAACCCCTCTGAAGGCAACAGATAGGTTTACATCATTAACAGTCATAGGGATGATGAAAATAATGTGTAATAGTGCAAGCAATTTTATTTAACATGTTCCTCATGAAAGTCCTAAATCAAAGGACTTTGAAGGCACTGATGATGAAGAGGAGGAATATGATGGTGATAAATCTATTCAACAATTTAATAGTAATGAAAATAATCAAAATGTAGGTCGAAGTGGAGACTATGATCAACGTTTAAATGATTGGGATGAAAATTTTCCTCCAAGTGAGGAGTTTCAAGGTACCAATGAATATTTCCAAGGCACCAATGAATATGATGGAGAATTTCCCTCAAGTGGAAATTTTAAAAGAAGTGAAGATGATTATGACAATGGTGGACACTCTTTCCCGAGTGGGGAATTTAAAGACATCAATGTTGGTGATGATGTATTTCCTTCAAGTGAGTATTTTGAAGGTACTGATGAAGATTTTCCTCCAAGTAAGGATTTCCAAGGCATGAATGAGGATGATGAAGAATCCCCCCCAAGTGGGGATTTTAAAAGTAATGATGATGATTATGGAAATGCTGGACATTCTTTCCCGAATGAGGAATTTAAAGGAAGCAATGTTGGTTATGATGATTTTCCTCCAAGTGAGGATTTTCAAGGTACTGATGAGGATAATGAATATTTTCCTCCAAGTGAAAATTTTCAAGCCAGTAATGAGGATAATGAATAATATCCCTCAAGGGGGGGATTTTCAAAGTAGTGAAGATGATTATGCCATTAGTGGACACTCTTTCTCGAGTGATAAATTAAAATGAAACAATGTTGATGATGCTTATTTTTATCCAAGTGATGATTTTCAAGATATTGATGAAGATTTTCACGGCACTAAGTAGGATGGTGAAAATTTTCACTCAAGTGGGGATTTTGAAAGAAATGAATATGATTATGTCAACGGTGGACACAATTTTGATGATGGTTTTCCTCCAAATGAGGATTTTCAAGGTACCGATGACGATGATGAAACAATTTCTCCAAGTGATAATCTTAATGGCATTGATAGTCTTATGGGTGATGATGATTTTCCTTCAAGTGAAATTTTCATGGAAGATCCAATGACATTGGTGAGGATGATAATCATGTTTCTAGTGATTTTGATATTCCTCTCATGAATGAGATTATCAATGAAGATGATGGACCTAGGAATGAAGATCATGTTCTCAATCATTCAACTGCAACAAATCAAGGTGATCAACATTCTCTAGCTTAGTCTCCTGAAAATGTTTTTCTTGATATTCCTTCTGGTGATAAGGAAAATCCTTCTAGTGAGGATGATGAAATAGTGGATACTTTGCAAAGAAACATTGTATCTAGGACCAAGACTAGACCTTTTTATATCAATCTAAATAATTCTAGTTATACAAGGTCTAGGAAAGAATTTATCACTAAATCAATTTCCATAAGTGAATTGATTTCAAGTGAATGTTGTCAAAAGAATTTTTTGAAAAGCGTGGACTACATGTATGCCTTGAATAAAAGGAAGACATATTTTTCAATGAATAAGAGCATGCAAAATTGATATTTGATGGGGTGCATGATATCCACTAATATAGGATATGATTATCGCATTGGGAATATTTTACTTTGTAGAAAGGATTTCAAAAAAATCACTCGATTGGTAATCTTCGTCTATCAAGAATCCATACAAGGTTGGAAAAATATCATTCATTTTATTCAAAGGTACATCATGGACGAGATAGTGGGCCATTGACAAACACTACATTGTCATGGATGTGTTATTTCTTTTCCAAACATGGAGAGTGTATGGCAGATAGAGACACAATACGTATTCCAGATAATTTCTCGAGGAGGGAAATCTACAAATTGTACAAAGGATATGCTAAAGGTGTTGAAGGAAATGGTAATTTTATTACATATGCATATTTTACAAGAATATTGAAGAAACAATTCAACAATGTTTGTATTCCTAAGAAGTCAAGGATGGGGTTTTGTAGTATATGTGCTACTCTTAAATCAAGAAGAGATAAATCTGAAGGGGCAGAAAGGGGTATGTATTTACTCTTTTTCTCTTTTTAAATTGAATAGTTATCAACTATGAAAACATATGATCAATATTTTCATTTTATGTCATGTGCAGATTCCATAGTCAAAGCACTTCAAGAACATCAGAATCAACAATCAAGTGAAAGGAAAAAGTTGTACAAACATCGGAAAAAGTGTTATGATGCTCCAAACAAATATTTAGGTATGATAATTGATGGCACGGACCAGAAGAAAACACTTCTACCGCATTTTTCACGTACACCCAAAAATTTATAGGAAGACAATTGCATTCAGATTCACTTGGTTGGTTGTATGGTTTCAAGGGAAAAATGTGTCCAAGGATTTACTTCACAGCTCCAAATATTCATAATTATGCAAATTTTACCATCACCATAATTCATCATGTCCTCACTCACTAGTCTGGAAATCTTCCTCAAGTTATCTATCTACAGTGGGACAACACTAGTCGTGAAAATAAAAATCAAATTGTGTTTGGATATCTAAGCATGCTTGTTGAAATGGGAATATTTCAAAAGGTGAAAGTTGGTTTCCTTCTTGTTGGACACACTCATGATCATATTGATCAAATGTTCAATCATTTTTTAGTAAAATTGAAGAGGAAAAATGTTGGAAGCCTACCATCATTGATTGAATGTATTAAGAAAGCATACATTTCAGAGCATGGTTTTCATATATTAGAAGAAATTGTTGACATGTGAATATTTATTTAGAGATCGCATCGTGAATAAAAATGTATTGAGCAGCTTGATGACATTAGCTTCCAACATCAATTTTGTTTCAAAACAATTGATGGGAGAACACTTATATGGGGAAAGAAGTATTCAACCACTACAGAATGGGGGCTTTCATCAGGTTTAGTATTTTTTAATTTCATTCCAGGTCGTCCAATATTTTCATCAAAGTTATTATTTTGATAATCAGTTGTTGAATTCATAATGCACAGAGGCGTAATAGAGATGTAGATTATTTTGAATTCCTAGAAGAAATAAAAATGTCCATTAAGGATACATGAGAGTACTTTGATGTTGCTGATTTTGTTTGGTGGGAGTCTTTTTTCAATAGTCAAAGTGAAATAATTTCAAGCTCAATAAATGAAGATACAATGTTGAAGACTCCATTTCATTATCCAGAAAATATGCCAAATGAATATGAAGAAAAAAACATTGTTAAATTTCAACAAGAATATCAAGGTGCCATTGAGTTTACACAAGAAGAGGAAAGAGAAATGTATATTGGTTCACGAAGGTCTCGTGCACAACGTGAATCCATGGAAGACATTTATAGGGGTTTAGTACAAGATATTAATGAGGGTAGCATGATTACAGTTTTAGCGACTGAAGATCCACATGGTTATCCATTCTTGATTGGAAAGGTTACAAAAATTGAGAAATAAAATGATGATGTTATTGAAATTGAAGTGCATTGGTATGCAACAAGTACACACTCATTCAATGGTGTGTACAAGACAGATATGGTGGTTGAGAAACATGTCAATAGAAATATAAAAAGAAAGGGTCAAAATATAAATCGTCATCACACTGACCTCTTAAAATTAGATAATGTTGACATACTTGTTTATGACTTCAATTTGACAAAGAGAGGAACTCTTTGCTCCAAAACAACAAATATTATCAAGAGGTTTCTGCCACAAGAAATAAATGCAAGATGGGATTCTGTTGAACCTAGTCGTAGATATAAAAGGCATTTGAGATCTGAAATGTTGGGCATGCATGTAGACTCAAATGGTACATTCATCGACAATAGATAAGAGTATGGATCATCTACATCTTCATCAATAATTCATTTGAAGACAATGTAGAATCTAATGGTATTTCAGAAACCATGAGTCAATCCGAATAATTGTATGAAACATTTTATGTATTTTTTATCCATATGATGTTTGTATGGTAACTAGAAATGAAAATTGAACTTACATATGATCTTACAAGAAGTTATGAATCTTTTTTTATGTTTTATGAATTATATATTTTGATTATGGATAATATAATAAAATTTCTTAGCTCATGTGTTTTGAATATGGACAATATAACAATACTTTTAAGAAATAATTTATGTTTCATTCAATGTAATTTGTATTTACTTTTTTTTATTAAAAGTAAAAAAATAATTAAAAAGTGACATTGAATTTTTAAAGCATATTGTGATATTTTCATGGAATTATGTATTACCTTGTGCTTTGAGTGATAATAAGATTTAAAAAGTAAACATTTAAGGATTGATTTTATGATTTTGTTTACAATAATGATGAGTTATTTTACCACTTTATAAAAATGTGTCATTTTCATTCCCCAATTTTAAAATGGGTGCTACAGGTAGTAGTACTTTTCAATTTGATGGTTTATTTTCAAGTTTTGGTTTTAATGGTACCAAGTGCTAAAAATACAATTTCAAATTATCTAAAATTTTAATGTTTTGAAAAAAAATATTCAAAAATATCCTTTTTTTAGGTGTTGCTTTTAAGTTTTTTCTAAGATACTATATGAGTTTTGAAGGCCATGTTTTAAAAATGTTGTAATTTTGACCCCGTTTAAAAAAATGATGCTACCAGTAGCACCACTTTTTGATTTGGGGGTTGATTTTGATGTTTTTATGCAAAAATATGGGTTTTTTGAGTTCATGGTTCTCATTAAGTCGGTAATGGGGGGAACCTAGAGCTTTCCAAGCATTTGAGGATAAAATACTAACATAAGCGCCTTTGTCTACAATTAAGTGACATATGTTTATATCACAAACTTGCGCAATGATTTGGAAAGGCAAGTAGGAAGGAAGGAGAGGTGTCATCAGTCTATTCCAATCAAAGGAAATAACCTCAATACTTGGAGGGGGTTCCTTGGAAACGGGTGAAATTCCCCCTTGTCCAGAGTCATCTGTAGTGACAAGAATAACCTCAGCAATATCTACTTCACTCTTAAAGGGAAGAGTGGGATCAACCGATGGTGAAATCGGGTTGGCCACTTGAACTTCACTCTCTAAGGGGGAAAGAGTGGGATCAACGATTGATGATGGGACCAGATCAACCACTTGAAATTCACTCTCCAATGGAAGAGTGGGATCGACTAACAACTGAATTGGATCAACCACTTTATCAACCAATGGTTGGTTGGTAGAAAGCTTATAGTAACTAGTTGGAAGTTGTTTTTGGAAAATAAAAATCACTTCCAACAAATGTGAAGCCTCGTCCATACGATGGAAAATGTAAGTTTGATGACTTCCTTCACATAACCTACAAGGAATATTCACTCTACCTTTCTTACTTCCAACTTTACTATCACTAGTTGATGGGTTGTCACCATCATGACTGGAGGTAGTTGGAGACACGGGTTGTTGGGAACCTGTAGACCACACTTATAAGATCTTGGATAAACCATGGAAATATCTAAGAATATGGTCACCCTTATGAATCATGCAAGGGTATTTAGGCTTATGAGTTGTCTTGGTAGGCTTGTCACCATCATCAACACTCCCAACTTGATTTACAGTAATTGGTTGATTACTTCCAACATGTCCTGCAATGGTTTGAATTTTGGCCTTTTGATTATTTTTCTTCTTCTTAATATTCCTTTTCTTCTTCTTCTTATTCACCTGGTTACTAGCTCCATATATTTCACTAAGCGAAGAAGAAGAAAGGGAAGAAGACTTGACAAGCAAAGAAGGAAAAGGGTGAATAGGAGGTTGACATTCTGGAGATGGAGGGCTTTCATATGAAGCACCTGGTGCATTCAGGATCACCAGAGTGGAAAATAACCATATTGGTAATCTGATAGTGAATCTGAGTAGACTCAAAGTAGCAATATAAGGAGGACCAACGTTTCCAAAAAAAGGAAAAACAAAAGGTTCTCTGGGAAAAGGGGCCCCTTGGTTGGTAGACTCTGGAACCGATGCCATAGACACCAAATCAAACTAAGGTCTACTAAATCAAAGAGAACACACTACCAAAGTCCCTAAAATATAAAAGCAATCAAACAAAGGAAGTAGGGATCTTCTAGAGACAGGAGATGAGGTCGTCAACGAAGATATGAGAAGTAGTTACCTGGACCTCCCCTTATAGCCCTACCTGGTGCAAGTAACCCTCGATTAGCGAGGCCACCCTCTAGGGTTACTGAAAGTGTGATGAAAAATATGCCTCAAGTCCTACAATGAACCTTATAAATAAGGAACCCCCCTTCCAGTTACCCATGTAGAATCCTAGGAAAAGAAACTATGCTTACCAATTTCGCAATGGACGGTTGAGCGAGTAACCATTCAACATTCAAGACTAAGAAATTGGAACTAAGAATGGTGGAGACAAATCCATGACCCAAATACTAAGAACAAGTGGTGTCACCCCTAGGACCTGCCACTCTTCAAAGCTCCAAAACTTTTTCTAGTCCCACTAGGAAAATGGAAGAGGGGAGATCTCAAACTGTCGCTTCACTTGACCTCATGATTAACTCTTGTGTAAGAGGAGCTCTCTCGAAAAATTCTAGTTTATTCTACTCGGATTTCAGCACTCTCTATTATTCTAAAATTTTGTTTGAGTGGCCTTGGAGAATTTAATCTCCACCCTACAACAAAGGCCTAAAATCCTAGACTTGTGATCATTTTCTAATCAAGAAAAGATCTAGTTGATTTTAGATTATACACTTGTTCCTTTTATGGTTGTTTGTTACTCAAAATGGATTATGGATGCAACTTGACTATGATGTGTTACACTTGTCTCCAAGAAGACTTCAAAGAAAATATGAATGCAATGCAATATTTAAGTTTCAATGAAGGTTATCTATAGAAAGGAGCAAGAGATTTCAAGAAGAGAAACAATTACAACTTTCAATGCAAGAAACATAAATTCTTGTTTGAATTCAAAAGGTGTCCAATATGTGAGTCCAAGCAATTATAGGATACATAATTCATGGCCAAAAATGCCAAAAACATTTTAATAATGAAGGCTCAAAAATGCCAAAAATCATGCAATTTTTCACTCTTCAAATGCAAGCTCAAAACGTTTCACCTACACACTAGAATGCAATCAATTTATCCTTGTTTGACCTAATATGAAATACAATTAAATGCACATTATTAATGCTTATTTAGTTTCAAATGAAAAGAAAAAGTTCAAAGCTCATATAGAAAAGAACACGAAGCAGAAAGAAAATTCAAACAAAGACGCATTCACAAGCTCGAGGGAATCAAACGTAAAAATGACTTTTCACACTAATTCAAGAAAGAAATCAATCACTCTTAAAAATAATTTAAAATCAACATATTTGTGATCAATTAATGCCACAATAGACCCTCAAAGATTCAGAGTTGACTTAGTAGATCAATAATTTCCAAAAATAAAACTGAAATGACAGGGCTTGATGCACTATATGTCTCCAAGTTAATGAAACAAACTTTCAAAACTAACAAGTAAAAGAAAGTTCTCAATTAGAAAAAGACAGAAGTTTGATGATTGTATAATCACCAATACCCAAAGATACTTACATTCAAAGCTATATCCAAGGATTTATATTAACCTTGAAGGGCTCGCGGCCTTTTCACAACTTGATACAAGACAATAGATTGCCAAAATAAAAAAGAGTGATATGAACAACCTTCTCAATCAAATAAAATCCCAAGCAATCCAACAAGAGATTGAGGTCTAACTTTGAGTCAAAAATCCAGAATCAGAGAAGACAAAGACCAAAAATATTTGCATAAACAAAGGTTATGCTCCCATCCCTAAGGGGACAGAGCATTATTGCAATAGTAATTCTCCTAGATAGACTTCCAGAGAGTGTCAGTGATGATCTGTAAGGCACTAGGGAGGAGTTTCACTACTGAAAAGTGCTCTAGGATAGCTGAAAATTATCCCAGACTCAATAGGAAGATAATCAAGGATTTTGTAAGCTATCTAGTGAAGATGAAAAGCCAAAATAAATTCAAAGAAAAACATGCATTCATCAATCAAAACACAAAAAATCGCAGGGCTAAAAACCAAGGAAACACTCGTTCCCCAGTATGGTCACCAAAACTTGTTGTGAGAAATATCACCCTGTGGACAAGTTGAACTCCCCTTAGTTGGGTTTTCTTCAACTAAGACATATAGAACAAATGGACACTAACATTCCTAGTTTCCACTTATTTACGCATGAAATAAGAGAGAAGGAGGAACATAATGAGGCACCTTTTTATGTCGATTTTCCTCGCTACTCCTTGTCGTTCCAATGCTCCTCCTATCCAACCCCACTCTTGAATGTCATAAGTGTTATAACCCTAAATTGCACTAGACATGCATACTTGGCATCAGACCATCTAAAATTTTTATCTTTACTAAGCCATCACTGAAAAGCCCTTCTAAAAACCATTGTTTTGAAGGTGTACGTGCCCTACACCATTACTTCCCACGTACACATGCTTGTTGAGCCAGTACAGCCTGCGTACACTCACAGAATATCGCGAACAGTGGAAAAATGCATAGGATACTAGTTTATGGGCCGTTACTTAACCGTTTGACTGCCCATAGCCAATCACCCCAACCACTACTATCCATTTTTGCCTATAAAAGAAGGAGTTGGGGTCCCATTGCAAAGGAGGCAAGGAGGCATGAGAGAAAATAAACTCTGCCCATTTTATCAATCCCCCTTTGCCCCAATTGCAAAGTCGTTGAAATTTGCCTAAGAGAGAACTGAAGAGGAGAAGAATACGTGGAAGCAGTTGGTGCATGGTGAACAGGATCCTAGGACAAACTTCGAGGAGCAGTGTCGGTATCATGTTGTAAGTGAATTGTTTGAGATTAATATAAAGAAGTGTTTTTTCTGTCCCACCAAATGACGTCTTAAACTTATATGATTTGTTTAAATTTCTTGTTTATGATGTCCAACCCACTAATCCATATGTAAAATGAATGTTTGTAGTTTCTTGTTTGTCTTTTGATGAATGTAGGTCAGCCTTGGGAGGAGATTTGCAGTCAGGAAACAACTAAGCGCAAAGGGATCAACATCGGACGCAGAGTTTAAGAGAGGCCTACCAGATCCCTCTCTTGTATTTTATGTATGATTGTGGGGTAATGTTGGGATAGTGATTAAAAGTAGGAGAATTTAGACGTTTTTTCTCTGCCTACACTTTAGACCCTCAATGTATTCCGTAGAGGGGTTTTCTCTCTATAGAAGAATTGGCGACCATACTAGGGAAGCCTCTAGGGTCTTTGGGGATATTTCTTTTTGGGTGCTTTGAATCAGTTTATTCACAGTTTTCTAAGTTTCTGTAATCTTCTGTGTCTTTAAGTGATTATGGTCTTCCATACCAGTACTCCCTGCCTGTGTTGGACTGTTGTTTTTTAAATTTTTTTAGGAGTTACAGATGTGTATGCAGCCTGTAGTGGGTCTGCACGTGTGCATACGCGCCCTGCCCTTGGACAACCCGCGTACATACGTTGCTTGTTGAAGTGTCAGTAGCGTGTCTGTTGATAAATTTTTTGTAAAAAGAAGAGGCATTCATCCTCTTCCTTGTCAGGAGTCACACTCCTTAGGGGTTTTCTTGATCTAGTACTGGTCTCTGTTATAGTAGTATGTAGCCTAGGTCTGACTTCAGTTTAGCTTTCTTTTTACCAAAGATTTCTTGTGTTTTATTTAATAGGATTTTTAAACAAGTTGGTGAGTCTGCTTTGATCTGCTTGCTTGGTATTGTCAGTGAATCCCTGCGATCTGCGATTGGGCCAGAAGCCATTTCTTGGTCCTGTCTTGTCGTCATTTTTCCCCTTTTTTATTTGGAAGAAAAGAAAATAATTCATTTTTAAATTTTTTGTTTTGAAGCATAAAACCATAAAAAAAAATATTTCATTACTTTGTTTGGTAAATTAGTTTAGGTTAGTTGCTTTGTTTACCAATGAAAAGGAAAGTTTTCCTAAGTTCTTTAATTGAATGCTTAGGACATTAAATAGCTTTTAGTTGAGCAAAATCTTGTTTTGAGTTTTTCTTTTCAAAGATCTAAGAAAAGTAGTTACGAAAAGTGTGGTGAAAGAGTTTCAATTAGAAAATCTTTATTTGTGAAGAAATAAGTACTTTTGTTTCCAGTATCATCTTATGCTCTTCTCTTTCGTCTCTTAAAGAACATCACTGGTTTCACTTTCGTTCCTTTTGACTTAAGACAACCACTAAAATTAACGCTTAATTAAAATTTATTAGACTTTGTGTTTGAAGGGTTCATCAATTTAGTCTAGGCTAGAGCCTTGATTTAAGATTGGAGAGGAAACTCTTCAAGGCTACAAAAACAAACATAAGAGCTTGATCTAGGGAGTGCTTGAAAGTCTAGTAACCGTGAAAGTTATCTGAGACCCCCCTCTAACACAAGGGATAAACACGAGGTTGTGTGCGGAAAGGTAGTGGAGATAACCCCTCCAAAGCCACCAAGCATAGTGGGGAACGCATATAGAGGGCTTATCTTGGGATTCCATTGATCGCATTTTCCACGGAGCTTCATGGGTCTCAAATCTGTTTGAGGTCCTCATTCATCTTCCGTAACACTTGATTTCGATACCCTTGATAGGTTTCATGCTTGATACCCTGCTCATTGCAGTCCACCCAACTGTCGACTGTACCCTCTTGGTGATTGTTCGTACGCTGGAAACCTAGTTTCCTTTATCTTAGTGACTTACACAGGTGACTACAGGGGTATACTGCAGTACCTAGGGTAGACATCAGGCCATTCTTTGCAAAGTGTACCCAGAGGGTACTTCCGTATTCTAGTTGCACTTGCACCGGTAAGTTTCTCTAGTGTTGGTTGTTGTAACTGTTCTTCCAACTAGCTAGTGATCTGCTTGTCTTACCTCATAGGAAATTTTTCTAGTGTGTGTTGGTTTTTTAAATGATTATAGAAAGCCCTAGAGTGTCTTTGATATTCTCACACTGTGGAGGATCAGGAGCTCCGCCGGTCATGAAGGATTTTGGGCCTACCGCCAGTTGATCTCGAGCCACCCCCGCCACTGCTAAGGCAAAAACTAGACTAGTAAGGGTCTTTTGAGGCGACCAAGTTATAGGAAACTGTGCCCAACTGGTCTCAGAGAGGAGAACATTTGATTATGGAGGAACCAATCATTTTTTACCTCAGAGTGCAAGATCTTGGTCTGTATAACCCTCCAATCATTGATCTATCGGTGTCCATCGTTGTACAGGTTCAACCTTACGAACGGCGGGTAGTGTCACAAGAAACGATGGAAACTAATGATGTTACTTCTTTAGGGAATACTCATATTTCCTCTACGGATGTCACTACAGGGGGTGTTCCGCCTCCTAACCAACCATCGCCAGTCCGGACCACTATGGTCTCAACTGCCTCTACCTTGGGCAATGGTCTGATTTTGTCTATGGTGGTGATCACTACTTCGTTCACCCAAAGTGCAACAAGCCCTTTGTTGTCATATGGGATGTATGGATTTGGTACGAGAACTTTTATTTCCCACTCCACTCTACATACTTTATGTCTCAGGGCAAGGAGCTCCAATGCTCCTCTGCAAGGATCTACGGGGGCACTTCATCTCCCTATAACGCTTTCCCTTACAGAGGGGGTCATATACCTCCTTCGTCCCCTTCGCTCGGCGGTGATCACCAACATTCCACCGGGCTGAACGTAAATTATAGTTCGCTTGGAGTAGGGAGTCAAGGACTACCTTCTTACAGCATGTTGGTAGGTTTGACATCGTTCTCTTTGTTCGGTGTGTTTGGTAACAATGCTTTCTCGTCAGTTGTTGCCTCAGTCGGGGGTAACCTCGGTTATGGACAACAAAATCCTATCCAGGGTACTATTCCTGCATAGGGGACAAACTTAGGAATTCATTCCTCACAAGGACCTTGGAATCCATGGCAGGGATTAGTTCCCTTGTCAAGGATGTCGACCGGGGGCAACCCCTTCCATAGCCAATGGAACCCTGGGCAAGTCTCAGCACCTATTCCCATCGGATCGGTAGGGGGAAACCCTTCCCAAAATATTTGGAATGTGACACAAGACCAACCCTTTACATCCTATTATGGGAATCAGCCGATGATGTCTCAACAAGCACAGAATCTGTACAGTGGTCACAGCCATGGTTATTACCAGAACCCTAGCCAGCAACCTAACTTTTCATGGAAACCTGGTGCCAGCCAAACTCCAGGCTCTTGTTTCCTTGGTTATAATCAACAACCCAAATTACCATTTATGGCAACACTGCACTTGCTAAACTTGACAAGGTTATTAAACAACCCCATTTGTCACGATCCTCATTGGCCTCCGATGCCGACCAAGTTTCCTTCGGACATCCCAAATTTCAAGGCCAAGCCTAACGAAGATCCAAGCGATCATGTGACTACCTTCCATCTATGGTTCTCGTCCAACTCATTGAGAGACGACTTCGTCCAGTTTCATTTGTTTCAATGCACTCTCATCGGGAGTGTTGCGAAATGGTACATCGAGCTCGGCTTCTCAAGATACTCTTCCTTTGGTGAATTGGCAATGGATTTCTTAAACCATTTCCAATTACCTATGAGATATGACGTCAGCAATGAATTGTGGACAACTTTGAGCAAACAAAAGTGGACCATATCTCATATCACAACCGAGAATGGAGATGTCGGAAGAGTTTGATAAAAGTGTCAGTCCCACCAACACTCCTGCTTGAGTGGTTCCTTAAGTCTTTGGTACCCCAGTTATCTAAAGATGTCACAACCTCGAGGGTCTTTTCAAAGGACGAAGCGATAATGAAAGCCCAATATCTAGAACTAATTTACTCTCAGTCTGGTTTACTTTATGAAGTTTTACCATATGCACCACGGTCGATACTTAACAAGACCAGACAGAGATCTAGACCACATGCTGATGGTATTGCAGGTTAAGCACAAACGAAACCCACTGATCATCTCTTGAATCAATTGCAGCAATTGTCAATACAGCAGATGACCATTGGTTTGGATGCTCCCCCTACTCAAACATTGAATGTACACAGTGTGAAATCAACAAACACGAAGGCCACCAAGCAGCCTGGCGGAAAGAAGAAACAACGAAAGTAGGGTAAGGGGGATAAGAAGCCTACCAATAATGTTGGTGAGGGAAACACTGAAAAGAAGAAGTCAAAGTATCCCTATAATATTTGTAAGGAAGACCATTCGACTCAACAGTGCCCTTGGCTTGCGAAGGCCTAGAAGTTATCGGCACAGCAGCAGCTTGTCGTGTTAATGAATCCATTTCCACATGGGAAAAATCTAACTCAAGCCTCTTCAAGCATAGACAGGGGTAGTCATGGACCCCCTCCGTCTTCAAGTAATCCTGCATTCGCAAATGTGTATATGATGAAATATAGCATTGACATAACGACTAGGACACGTGACTACGGAATGCCAAACACCCCTGAGAAGGGTAAAAAAGACGAAAACCCACATCTTCCTCTCCAGATTGAGAAAACGTTGGGTGAAACAATGACATGCATCCCCAAAGGTGCATTCAAGAAATCTTCCCACAACCCAAATTCAAGGGCCGCCCAGAACTACTCTGTGGTGGAGGATTTGTCACAAACCCCTTGTGAAATATATGCTTTGGAAGTCCTCCAGAGTTTCCCTTCCTAGAGAAAGGATTTGTTAGTTGCCTTAGGATCTGCTGAGACTTGTAATCCAGGAATGATCATGATTGATACGACCGACTTAAAACCTTGTCTTCCTTACCACATGGCATTTCAGATAGTAGTGGCTTACACCACGAAAACTTTTACTCCGAACATTTTCTTCATGGTGGTGGATGAGGGTGCCTCGACATGTGTAATGTCTTTGGCATGTTGGAAGGCCATTGGCCAACTTGTTTTGTCTCTGTCACCTACTCTTCTTACCTCTTTCGATTGTCATTCGTTCCAACCATATGGAATCATCCTCTCTTTCCCCATGCAGTTAGGAGGGAATACCATGTGCGTCGAGGTTCAAGTGGTCGATGCATCTCTCGACTACAATCTCTTGTTAGGAAGGAGTTGGACCTACACTATGCAAGCAGTGGTCGCAACAGTTTTCTAGGTCTTGTTGTTTCCACTCAAGGGTCGAATCATGACCATTGATCAGTTATCCTTCTCCCATCCTAACCCTTCATTGGGGGTATCCACGGTCCCGATGATTGATAACCCTCAACCCGGAATCGTCAATGTAGGGGTTGGTTTGTTCCCACCTTTGATGGGTACCTTCGATTACCCACCTTCGATCGGCAATGTCCATTATATGTTGGCTATCCCCGACCAGCCTAGGGCTGAAATCTTTCAAATATCATCATTTTTCACGACTTACTTTAATGATCCATGGACTCTTCCTTCCCCATCAACCACAATGGAAGGGACAGGGCACCATGGCATGGCCATGCCTTTGTCCATGGCATAAGTTGTGTACTCTATAGTTCAACAAGCTTCTGTCGGCCCTGATCCGACTCCTGCACAGAAGTTGGATCTGGTTCTTGAGCCTACATGGGCTCAAGGTTCCCTCACTAATATTGATTCTTTAGACTTAGTATTTCCCTCAGACGAGGTGATTATTGAGGCAATGACTAGTCCAGACAAACCCTGGGATGATCTTCATCACAGATCTTACTTCCTCCCAGAGTTAAGAAGAATTGAAGTAGGTGAATTCACTCTGAATATGAATGGAGATAAGTCTTATCCTATAAACCCTTTGTCTACACACATTGTTTACACTGAACGAAATATGGAAACCATTTCTCAAACAATACCTATTGATATCTCCAGAATCCCTAGCATCATGGAGAATATCTTTTTCGGAGCGGAATGCTCCCCCGAGGAGATTCAAATCTACATAGATTTATTTAAATAATTTTGCAACGTGTTTTCCTGGTCTTATGAGGAAATGCCAGACATAGATCTAAGAATCGTCAAACATGAAATCACGAGATATCCTTATGCTAAGCTGTTCTGGCAGAAGCTTCGTTCAGTCAATCCTAGGAAAACAACAACTATTAAGGTTGAAGTAGAGAAAGTACTCCAATCTAGTTTCATCTAAAACATCCAATTGACTCAATGGGTGTCAAATCTTGTTCCAATCAAGAAAAAATAGGGTATAATTCGCGTATGTACGAACTTCCATGATTTGAACAAGGCATGTCCAAAGGATAATTTCCCCACACCATTTATTGACCAGATAGTTGATGAATGTGCAGGTTGTGAGTCTTTTTCTTTCATGGATGGTTTTTTGGGATACAATCAAATACAGATCAAGCCTGAAGACCAACACAAAACCACTTTCATCTGTCTATGGGGCACATTTTCTTATCAGAATATGCCTTTTGGTATGAAAAAATGTTGGAGCTACATTTCAGCAGGCCATGTCTTTTTCTTTCCACGATCTCAAACACATAGTCGAGGGTTATCTCGATGATTTAGTATCATGATCTCACAAGAGAGATGATCATCCCACACACCTCTAACTTATCTTTGAGCGATGTCGCTACTACCGGATCCACTTGAATCCAAACAAATGAAGATTTTGCATAACATTGGGTTGCTTGTTAGGTTTCATAGTTTCAACAAAAGGGATCATGGTCGATCCTCTAAATGTTGAGGCGATAGTTCAGTTTCCTCCCCCATGCACAATACCTCAGCTTCAAAGTCTACAGGGAAAAGAAAACTTTTTACGGCATTTCATCATGAACTATGCCAAGATCACAAAGGGTTTTATGAGTTTACTGAAGAAGGGTGTTCCTTTTCATTGGAATGAAGCCACTCAGCACTCTTTCGAAGCATTGAAATGTGCCCTCACATCTACCCCTCTGCTTCGGCCACCCAATTATAATAAATATTTCCTATTGTACTTGGCCATTATGGAGTCGACCATCGGTATGGTATTGGTTCAGGAGGATGATTTTCTCTCAGAATATGCGATTTATTAACTGAGCCAAGGTTTGGTTGGACCGAAACTCAATTATTCCCACATTGAAAAACTTGCATTGGAAACAGTTCATGTTGTCCAACGGTTTCGTCATTACATCTTGTTTTAAAAGACCACCATCATTGTCGTTGTGAATCTGTTTCAATACATGTTGACACGATGTGTGATCGGCGGAAAGATCAGTAGATGGATAATTATCCTCTAGGAATTTGACATGGATTTTGTTTCGGCGAAATCCAAAAAGTCGTTGGTCTTTGTGGAACTCATTTCGGAACTTCCAGTCGAATCAGGTGATGTTATACCCGAAGAGTCACCTATCAAAGGAGACATGTTTTTTATCGTGTCTTCGGACCCCTGGTATGGAGATATACTAGTCTATCTCTGGACTTTGAAGTGCCCTACCTCTACTTCTCGTGATGAGTGTCGTCATATACGCCATCAGGCCAAAAACTATCTCATACTCGAGGACACTCTATATCGTCGAGGTGTAGATTTCATCCTTCACCGGTGTCTCACCCATGAAGAAGTGGAAATTGTACTTAACGATTTCTACACTGGAGCATGTGGTGGTCATTTTTCTGGGTTGGCAACAACCCAAAAGATTCTATGAGTCGGTTACTTTTGGCTGACATTAATCAAATATTGTGTTGAATCAGTTAAGAAGTGCCACCCGTGTCATATCTTCTCTCAGAAGATGAGGGCACACCACGCTCCCATGTTTCCCGTCATCACAGTTGGTCCCTTCACCAAGTGGGGGATTGATTACCTTACATGCAACCCTCTTTCCACAAGGGGGCACCGTTATATCATCGTAGAAATAGACTACTTCACAAAGTGGGTTGAATTTATGCCAACGTTTAAAGATGATGGCGAGACCGCAACTCTCTTTTTGTTTAACCAGATAATAGCAAGGTTCGACGTCCTGAGAGATATTGTCACTGACCATGGTAGTCACTTTCAGAACAAAATGATGTCTGAGTTAACATCAAATCTTGGGTTGAGGCAAGAACATTCATCACCCCACTAACCACAAGTGAATGGTCATGTGGAAGCTGTGAATAAATACCTTAAGACTATCTTACAGCAAATGATCGATTCAGCGAGGTGAAATTGGCATTTGATGTTGTATTCAGCATTATGGGCCTACCGAACGTCTGTTAAGACTGCAACCGGTTTCTCACCTTTTCAACTCATTTAAGGGATGGAAGCAGTCTTTCCTATAGAGTGTCAGATCCCCTCTCTAAAGTTGGTAGTACAGTTATTGTCAGACACTTCACTGCTTGAAGAGTGTTTATTATATCTTGAGAAGATCGATGAGTAGCGTCGGGATGCAGCCTTGGCTAACGAGGCTCACAAACAAAAATTCAAGTGTCAGTATGATTGGTCCATCCATCCTTGGATTTTCTCTGAAGGCTACCTTTTCCTAGTCTATGTCCAAGATAAGGACCTCCTGGGGGCAAGCAAGTTCAAACCCATCTGGTTCTGACCTTTCATCGTGAAGGAGGTTCTAAAGAATGGCACTTATCATCTGGTGGAATTTGAGGGAAATTCTTTGGCGGAGCCTAGAAATGGGCTCTACCTCAAGAAGTATTACTCATAGGTGGGTCGCCTTGGGTGACTTCTTGTAACATATGTATAGTCTTGTACATTCTCTTTTTAGTTTTCGTCTTTTTTTTTATGGACATGTCATTTTTTATGTCATTTTTTTTACTGTGGAAGATGTCAAGTGAATCAGAGGTGTTTGTTGGGTTCACGGACAGCGCTAGTCAGCACACTTGGAAGCTTGCTTCCGCAGCTTGGGTGATTTTCATACCTCAGGGCCAGTTGTTATCTTCAGGAGGTATCTGTTTAGGTGACTCCACAAACAATGTCATTGAATACAACACAATCTTAGAGTTGCTTTGTGATTCTTTGTCACATAGTATCTCTCACCTCCGGGTCTACTTAGACGCTCAGCTGGTTGTGTCTCAGTTAAATGTGGTTTACCACATTTACGATCCTACTCTACAATGACGGTCCCTTAGGGTATGTCTATTAGAACGAAATTTTGATTACATTACGTATATCCATGTTTTTAAGAGATTGAATCAAATCACAGATACTCTAGCTAATCATGTATTAGATTGGAATATTGCACACATGTAATAAAAAGAACACACACGCACATGTAAATACATTTGTAAAATAGATGTAATCCATAAGACATAAAAAGATGAAAAATATCTATATATATATATCAAAAAATATCAGAGTACATGGGTGGGCGCAAGTGCCTCAAAAATATATCCAATCAAAGTCATGGGGCTTATGCCCTCAAAAATATACAAAAGGTTCTCTTGGCACGTAAGTATTCTAGCCTAGCTAAGGGTGAGGTTTATTGGCCCTGCCGTAGTGAACAATAGCGTTCACCAAACGCTGAAAGAGCTGGACCTAGGTCTGTGGCACCCCAACTACGTGAGGTTGCATCGACGATGGGAGATCCTCGATCTCTTCCATAGGGACTGTACGAGTGAGCATGGTAAGGTTCTGCTCTACCCGTCTCAATACTCTCTCGGCCTCTCCGACTGGAGGCTCCCCTGTTGTTGATGTTGGTCCAGCGGCTCCAGCTGGTCCTGCCTCTGGTTGAGGATGCCACCTAGTCCTTGAGAAGTTTGTTGGATGCATTGGTCCCACATCTGTACATAATAGATACGTAAGTGTCAGATACTCTGGTATACAAAAAAAATGATATATAGAAAAAGACATAAAAATTAAATAACTTTGAAAAGAAAACTTACCCATCTCTCCTCACTCCACTCTGGGAGGTACAGGCATGTCAGGATCTCTAGAAAAATTGATCCCAGCATAGGGGTAGTCCTCTATTTCCGGAATCTACCATGACCACCAGTCAAAAAAAAAATTATCAAATCCCTCGATGGTCCTCTCTCCCCCCTGTCGCGGAAATAGCGTCGCCCATCTGCATAGCATTGGGAGAGAGGCCTCATGCCCTCGTATAGTCTCTCAAGGACTGAGACTGGGTACCCTCTCGAAGAAAAAGGAGCACAAAATAGTCCCAAACCCAAATTTACGGTGCTCCTGTATCCAACACTTTGTTAGTTTTTTCTTCATGCAATCCTGCATGGTGGTACTCCAGTCGAAAATTCGTGCTTTTAAGCATTGTACCACAAAATGCATGTGCGCCCGGGAGGCCTAATGTAAAGTTGCAGATCCATTGATCCACCCAATAAGTAGAACTATCACTTTCAGTGATAGGTTGTTGATATTATGTATAGGCACCTGAGAACCTTCTTTCTCAGTACCACCCTCGCAATGGAGTCCAATCAACTCCTCGATGTTGTGCGGCCCAGGGGGGAAAGTAAGAAAGTTGACTGGATCCCCTCTCCTCGAGAGACCAGTCAGGAAGTAAATGTCCTCAGTTGTTGGATTCAATGACTGCCCCTCGAGCATGAATACCTCTACGTCGGGATGCCAGTAATCTATCAATGCATTTAGCAACCTGGGTTGTTCCCTCATAAACGGACACTGGAAGAAATTTAACAACCTACATTGTGATAAAACATTGATAGCACTAGGTTCCTATAGGGGTTTTCCCACTATAGCATTAATATTAGAATGATGATTCCATTATGAATTCCTCGTCCCTTATCACCTTGGAATTCCCTCATTATATAGGATTTGGAGGCTTAACCACCATGGAGAATATCACTCACTAGATCCACTAAATTGGGATCTCCAATATTTTTAGGGAGAAAATATCTCTCAAGGATTTTAGGGAGAAAATATATCTCAAGTATTTTAAGGAGAAAAGATCTCTCAAAATCCATCAAATTAGGATATTGGTTTGATAAAATATCTCAACCATCCATGAGATTCTAAACTTCTCCTTGAGATTAGGAAACTAAATGTGAGGTGGATTCTCACACTAAATTAATTTCTTTTTATGAATAATAATGAATAATACATGTGCACATAGTATTTTTACCTTCATATTATAAATTTCTCTCCTAACATGTCTAGGGAGTATGAAAAACACTCCCTCACTAAAGTATGATAAATCCACACTTAGTAGTGTGAGAATTTAGTGTGTAACACCCCCGAGTTGAGGCTATGAGTCCACAAGGAGATCTAGCCCACTGGTTGTCCACTCTCCACACATAGTAGACCCAAAACCTAGGTTCTACTCCCACAACATTTCTAATCCTCCAACTCTCTCTTTTCCCCACAACCTGCATTACCCAAGGAATGTACCCACTTCACTACTCAGAGTCCCTCGGGTTGTACCATTCATTTATCATTGCCTCTAGTGCACTCATTTGGCTAGGAACTCTCAGGTGGGGACATTCAGGAACTCTCAGCTACCTAATGATTTCTCACAGTATCCTTCACTAGGCTCTTGAGTCATTTCCTCAATAGGAAAACACACTATAGGCTCATAGGCTGTTTTACAAGAACACAAGCCTCATTTCCATCATAACCACAACACAACAATAATTTCCTTTAAGCACAACATGGCCAATTCTCTTCCTAGCACTCATCTCCTCTCTTGCATTTCAAAATCTTCTAGTAAAAACTATTCTCCATTCAAAAATGTGATTGTCCAAGATCTGCCCCCTTGGCCATATGAATTTTTCCTCTCTTGCTTGCTTGCTTTCTTTCTTTCTTGCTTGAATTGACTTACACTCTTCCCCAATTTGATTTTACTCATTCGCGTGCTCTCTAATAACTATGGGATGTGACCACTCACACCCACCCTCTTATAGGAGTTTAATGATTGGCTTCTCATACACTCAATCAGCAAATAGAAGGTTTACATAATGATAATAATTCAGGAATGTGGGTTGGGTTAATACCCATGATTAATTCCCCTTAGGCCCCTCTCTCTTATGGAATAATAGCCCCCCCATCGTTCTTCATTCCTTTCATATCGCATCCAATGATTATTAAATTTTCTAATTATTCAATGCACATAATAAATCATTCAGCCCCCATCCACATTAAGTCAATACGGGCTCTTCACCCCCAACACATTGGCTCACTAACCTAATTCACATTTATACAATTAAATTCTCATTCATGGGGATTAAAACCACGGATTTTACTCTTCAGGCCTGACAAGCTGGTTCTTCGGCATTACAACTCACACTAGAGTTCACTCTTTAGTCCTAACAACTTGATTCTTCTACTGTACTCACCCTCTAGGCTCATACATCCCTTTCACCAATATATAGTTCCTCATGAGATCCATCATTTTCTAAGGTGTTTTCATGCACATGAATTCCAACTTGTTGCTATACTTCCACTAGCAATATACAACCTATGGAAACCATCCCATCTACATCACATGCATACAATCAATATGATACATCATCATAGAATTATAAAATTTAAAATATGTTTTACATGGGAAAACAGAATTTCTCAAACATGAATTTTTTGATCATTATGTTTGGCCCTTGTAATTGTATATATTAGTCTTCCTTGCGGTCTTACATCATTTCCATATCCAAGATTATTCTACCTACAATTTCCTCAACTTTCTTGCAGCCAAACAAGTTGTTAGTACCTCACGCACAATATTTTCATTTAATCCATGAAGTGATTTTCATAATTATATTAATCTAAAAATTTCATCACTTCCAACTATCATTCATATTAAAAATGGAATTCAACTATTAATCATATTATCTAGAATGAAACTATCATTCACTATTCATGCATTATCAGCACACAAGGCTTTTCATAATGTAATTAAATTTTACCAATAAATAAAACCAATGTGTCAATAATCACGACCACATATACACAATGCATCTTTGCATTGACTCTGGAATACCATATGTTTATGCCATGTACTCTACCATGTGAATTGGAAGGTATGGCCCATGCCTCAACACATCATCCAAAATATTCTCCATAACACATCTGATCATTTGGATACCATCGTCTTCAACCCATACACAACACTAGGAATATCATCCCTTAGTGTTATTTAGTGTAGGTAAAAAGGTTGCAGTCCAAACATCGATTATATAGGGAAAAACTATTATGCACTTGGGTGGCACTATAGCCTTTCCATATTCAATCTCATCATGGCCTCATACATGACCATCTCTAATGGAATTCATT
>ML862318.1:3643-23611 GCA_009831015.1 Picea engelmannii
AAAATTATAGTTATACTTGATTAATTGAAACTTTTACTATAAAACTTTATGCTTACTATTTTTTACTCATTTTAAAATTTACCGAGATCATTAAGATTGTGAAAAAATAAATAAATTTAAATAAAACTTTAACTCCTCCCCCAATTAACTACCCAAAAAAAACCAAAATTTATAATTTAGTTATAATTGAAACTTTGACTATATAACCCAAAAAAGACAAAATTTATAATTTAAATATAATTGATTGAAACTTTTACTATAAAACTTTATGCTTGCTAATTTTTTCTCATTTTAAAATTTACCCAAATCATTAAAATTGTGAAAAAATAAATAAATTTAAATAAAACTTTAACTCTCCCCCAATTAACTAACCCCAAAAAGGGCCAAAATTTATGCCCATCCCATTGGCGCTTATTGCTTGCATCTACCGTAGGTTCGATAGATTTCATCCGAAACTTCACCTAGATCACGGGCGTCGGGCTACTAGGGATTTTGGGCGGACTCGGAAGGAGAATATATTTTGTTTTTATAGGGTTTAGGTTTTCCGTCGGATTTCATATGTTATAAGGGCGGAGGAAGTTCACCAATGGAAGCCATGGGCAGAGGCGACCAAGATGGGAAGACCATGGGCAGAGGCGACCAAGATGGGAAGACCATGGATTACCAGCGGTTGGGGCTTCTGGACTTGTTATCTCGGAAGAAGATACGGCGCGTCGGCTGTGCATTTTGTTTTGAATTATTTTATTTATCTGTTTGTTCTCTAGAGCGAGGAGGGGGAATGATGAAATAACTTTCCCCAAATGAACGACTGTGATATCATCCACTGCTTTCTGCTCTTCTTCGGAGCAGTCCAAGCCAGTAGATTCTGATCCCCCTTCCCATCGCGCTCTATTTTATGTGGATCTATTAGGTTTTTTTAATAGGTTATCTTTCCCCTTTTATTTATTGTTTACCCTAATTTTAATATATTGGTATCTCTAATCAGATGCTTAGATGCCAGCATTTTAGATTTCAATGGTTACCCTAATTTTTATGTTCTGGTATATCTTATCTGATGCCCAGATGCCAGAATTTTAGATTTTTCAATGGGCTCGGATTTTAGGTTCTGATGATTATTTTAATGGCTTCCTACTATTGACGTTTGAGAGGGGTATTTATGTGCAGCATTCTAACAGATGAGGTTTGTAAAATAACCAAGTAATCCTATTTTTTTCTCCTTGTGTATTGAAGTCAAAATGCTTACGCTCTTTGATTTTGCCGTGAAACCTCCTAACTGGGAATTGACTCCTTTCTATTTTTCTTGTTATCATTTGGGTTCGATTGTGTACTCACGAGCATTTATCACAGTGAAGATGTTACCAGCAGCTCCCAAGTATTCTGTCATACAGAATCGCTTAACATTTAGATTAAGCGGAGGAGCTTCAAATGATTTCAATCTTCATTAAAATGACCGTTTTCAAAAATCAAGATCCTTTTGATGCAATCAGGTTTTTAGGGTTTGTGTGTGCGCGAGACTGAGCAGAAGCCAATGTTTTTCAGAATTTATGTGTGCAAGCTGAGGAAGGGGAAATGATGAAATAACTTTCCCCAAATGATCGACTATGATATCATTCACTGCTTTCTGCTCTTATTTGGAGCAGTCCATGCCAGTCGTTTCTGATCCCCTTCCCATCGCTCTCTTTTTTTAATGTGTGCTCTTAATTTTTATTCGTTTTTAGTTTTTGGTCTCTCTAATGTGATGATAACCATTTTTGTTTTTTTAATGGTCTTAGCTTTTGGTTTCTTATGATTATTTTAAATTATTTTAATGGGCTATTACTGTTTGGCGTTTGAGAAGGGCATTTTTGTGCATGATTCAAATATATGAAGTTCGTAAAATAAAATAAAAACAGTCCTACTCCTTATCCTCATTTCTGTTTGTAGTCAAATTCTCATGCTTTTGTTACCATGAGCTCTGTGATATGTTACTCATGAACATCACATCTGATGATGATGTTAGCTGCTGTATCACCCAATAAATATGTCAACATTTAAATTATGCGGGGGACGTTGTTTTTGATAAAGACATTGATATTGTGTTTTTCAAGATCATTTCAATTTTCAATACAATTATGATCTTCAAAAACCAAAATCGGTTAATTTCAATTAGGGTTTCCAGAAACCAAAACCGCTTCATTTCAATTAGGGTTTCCAGAAAGCAATATATGTTAGGCTTTATTCAAGCTTGAAGTAAGTTAGGGTTTCCAGAAAGCAATATATGTTAGGCTTTATTCAAGCTTGAAGTAAGTTAGGGTTTCCAGAAAGCAATATATGTTAGGGTTTATTCAAGCTTGAAGTAAGTTAGGGTTTCCAGAAAGCAATATATGTTGGGGTTTACGGGTTTGGTTGTAGTTAGTTAGATTTAAGACTACTTCCTTTGGGTTTTGTGGCCACTATAACTAGAATCACGTGTTGAACCCATATTTATAAAAAAATCAGATGCAAACTCCTTCGACACCAAAGATTGGTTCTCCATATCTAAAAAAGCAGATCCAAACTCCTTCGACACCAGAGATTGGTTCACTACAACCAAGGCTTTCGGAAGCGGATATCTATTAGGATTGGGATTTAGAAAAGGACGAGCCAAGTATGATTTAGAAAAGGATGGGCCAAGTTTCCTAGTCTAGGGCTTAGTTAGGATCAGCGTTATTTCATTTGGGGTCGTTCCACTACAACCAAAGTTTCTAGAAATCGATATCAATGAGGATTAGGATTTACAGAAGGATGAGTGAGTTTCCTAGTCCAGGGCTTAGTTAGGATTAGGGTTATTTTATTTGGAACTATTGTTTCTAGTTGATTTTAACTGATATGTTAAGCACCCATTTAACTAGCAGCATGGATTGATTTTTAAATCAGGTCTATTAAACACCTATATTTATGATAAACTTTTCTTTCCAAGTGAAAATTTGCTGAAAATTATATAAGTGTATAATTTTTCTTTTCATACTATCATCCAGAAATCAACTGTCTTCATTCAGAGACAAATGGCCATATTCTGCCCAAGGCATTTAGAAAAAACATTACAATAGACTAACTTCACCGAAAAGCTTTAAACAAAGTAAAGCTAAAAATACTGCCAAAGCTACTGGCTAATTTACTTTCTGAGATCATCAGTAAAGTCTAAAAAAACAGTTATATACCAAAAAAAACAGTTATATACCAAAAAAAATACTTTTCATCTTTGTAAGGAAATCAGTAAATATTCAAGTGCTTTGATTGCTTTGCTCCACCTGGTTCTCACTGATAATAAGATATCCTTTCTTCAGGAGCCAGGAGGGCTTCTTTGTAGAGCTTGTCAGCCTCTTTGTTGAACTCCCTGTAGATATGGAGGAAGTTTAGAATCTGGAAGTTTTTACATAGATCTTCTGTGTGCTTTTTCCAGCCCTCAATGTAGCAGACATCCAGATTAGCCCTGTCATTAAGCCACTCAATAATCACTTTGGAATTCCCTAAGGATTGAAACGTATGAATAGCTAGATGGTTGGCTAAAGTTAGAGTAGCTCATATACCCATTAATTCTGCCTTTGTATTAGTTTCTTCACCACAATTTAGATACCACTTATAAGCCAGATTATCAACAGTCTTTATGACTCCTCCCACTCCACAAGATTATTGGTCCCTGCTTGCTGCTCTGTCAAAAAGGCAATGGCGGATCGCTCCTCATGATGAATAAAACATTCCTTTATTAAAGATTTTGGTAAAGGAAGTTTTTCTTGGTTTGCAAAGTACCAAAATCTTAAATAAAACTGAATGGACCGAGGGAACCATATTTTTGAAGATACATTTATTTCTTTTCTTTTGAGCCACAGACCCCAACCAGCAATGGCAGCTAATTCAGGATAAACTGACCGTCGTTTATCCAATGACGATAACAATCTGCAATATCCTGGCCTTTCCAGGCACTTGTTATGTTCAGCAAATATTTTAGCATTACCCAAACTTGTATAGTGAAACTGCTGAGAGTCTCTTTGTATAGCTGTCCCATTCCTCTGCAAGGATACCTTGAAGACCCAATGAATTACTGCCTAGCCAAATTTCTGATCGATAGTTTGTTCCCAGAGGATTTTTTGCGTTGGCCAACAGTTTGATATCCTTCCTATTTAGATGATCACGAAGCTCATGAGACAATAAAGATTTTTCACGCAATCCCCGAATATAGTCTTGGCCAATATAGATTTTTTTCCCGAGCTCGGCAGCCAACTATGCCAATGGTTTAACAGATGAACTGTCTTTAATAACTTCCTCCAAATTATTGAAGCTTTACTGTGCTCGAAGTTTGCCGACCTGAACCACTTAGTAAATATTTATCCATCACAATGTTGTTCCAAATATATCTTCGCGGAAGAGTGTATGCCAAAGGGTATTTGCCAACAGCGCTAAATTGAATTGTGTTAAATCTCTGAGACCCCACCCGCCAAAATTTTTTGGCCGAGATAGAACCTCCCCGCTGCATAAATGTATGTGACTAGAAGAAATATTTCCATCGCATAAGAACTTAAAACATAACTTACGGATTTGGGCAGTAACAAATTTTGGGAGTAATTCCACTGCCATCCAATATATGGGTTGACTTTCCAGAACCGACTTTAGTAAAACAACCCTGCCTCCCAAAGAAAGCCACCCATAGCACTAGTTTCCAATCTGTTTTTTAATTTTTGTTAGCATCCACGTCCAATCCGCCACCCTCGGAGGTCCTGTTTTCAAATGAAATCCCAGATATTTGAAGCCTAGGTTTAAGGCCGAGAAAGTATACGGGAGCAGCGATTTTAAGGGAACCAGCTCAGAATCGGACAGCCCTTCAAAGTGCACCGTGGTCTTCGATGTATTTACCTGCAATCCTGTGGCTTTACAAAACAGAAAAATAAGATCATAAATTTCCTTCCATTCTGTGAGTTAGCTGAACACAGCTGCAAACCCCTATTTTCAATACCATATCAGCGTTAAACATTTATAACTATTAATCATTGATATTTGTAAAAAATCAATTACAAACTTCCATTAGATCTATTAAACACCTATATTTATAATTAACATTGCAAACCCCTCTCTCAATTGCCATATCAACTTAAAATATCTATATGGAATACATTTGTTTCCAAAAGCCTACCAAGTATCAATTTGTCAGAATCTTGAAGATTTGCGACATAGGGCCTCATTCGTTCCAATCATCCATAGACCCAGTCGACATTAAAAGATCTATATCTGTTAAAGCACCTATATTTTTAAAAAATAAGCTTGAAATTTTTGTTAATTTATCAGCATACGTAAAATATATCTGAGATTAAAATGCTTTTTTTTTTTAATTATGTAATTTTTTTCTATTAATACTGTGTTCACATTACTGATTATGCGTTTGGAGATGCATTGGTCATGATACTTTGTTTACATTGCTGATGCGTTTGGAGATGCATTGGTCTTCAACACGAAAGGGTGATCAATAACTGTTTTGAAGGAAACCATTAAATACAGTAACTACTTTAAAGCAGAGCATTATACATTATAAGAAAGATGATCAATAACTATGAAGAAAAATATTAAATACGTTAACCACCACGTTATTGATGATATGTTGAATCTGAATTGATTCAGAACATTATAAGGACGATCAAACTACTCTGAAGAAAAATATTAAATACATTAATCACCACGTTATAGATGATCCATAACCACTCTGAAGAAAAACATTAAATACATTAACCACCACGTTATGGATTATACGTTGAATCTAAGTTGCTTCAGATCCAACGAGGTTATATAGATGATCACCATTATCCATCAGATTCAACTGATTATGCTACTTTTTGAGCACTGATCTACTATGTGTATACAGCATCACCCATTCACACACCTTCCATCTTGAATGCTACTTTTTGAGCACTGATCTACTATGTGTATACAGCATCACCCATTCACACACCTTCCATCTTGAAGTGTAGAGTACACCTCAACTCTTTTGATGCCATTGGTCAACTATTATAATTTTTTTTTGCATAAACTCCTTGGTTTTCAAATTAACAATGTAACATCATAAAAAATTTCATGGTTTCCAATTTCCATCTAACTTCTGGCACCCTCGAAAAGAAAAGATTTTCTAATCAACCTATAACCTTTTGCAAAAACTCCCTGATTTTCCAGTCAACCATTTAACTTCTCCTCTTAAACACAATTTAAGAGGAAAGGAAAAAACAATTTTATATTTGTTATGAGAGACCTAGCAAGATCTGTCCATTTTAAAATAAAGGCCATTTTTTTTTACTATAAACTCCCTGGTTTTCCAGTCAACCATGTAATTATGCACTCTTAAACACAATTTTAGAGGAAAGGAAAAAACAATTTTATATTTGTTATGAGATGTCTAGCAAGATTTGTCCATTTTAAAATAAAGGCCATTTTTTTTTACTATTATTGAGTCAAAAATGATAAAATGATTTACCATGTGCATAGACCATCAGCCATTCCCACACCTAACACTCTTTCAATACCAAACTGTAAAAGTGTATCTCAACCTTTTTTATCCAACTCTTCTTATGCAATTATATATTTAGTGTATTTTTTTTGCTTAATTTTTTTTTTGGTTTTCCAACCAAACTTTGATTTATTGTTAGAATTATGAGGTTGATCAATCCTTTGATTTATAGGACCATTTGGATGATCAAATACGATTTTGTCCTCTGGAGAAAGTCAATGATGCAGACATTTAAAGATTTTTTTATGCCACATTTCAATTTTAGAGAAAGTTAGTTATGCAAATGTCTAAAGAAATTTTAGCTATTGCAAAGACATTGCATGGTATTAACTCTTATTAATAGCTAAGCGACGTTAATCTATTTGGCTGTCGATCCCATTGATTGCCCTTTGGGATGGACATTCCATATATTCACCCTTTTTAATTAAGGTGATGATTTAATATGATCGAGTTTGACAGATTTTTTTATGCCACATTTCAATTTTAGAGAAAGTTAGTTATGCAAGTGTCTAAAGAAATTTTAGCTATTGCAAAGACACTGCATGGTATTAACTCTTATTAATAGCTAAGCGCCGTTAATCTATTTGGTTGTCGATCCCATTGATTGCCCTTTGGGATGGACATTCCATATATTCACCCTTTTTAATTAAGGTGATGATTTAATATGATCGAGTTTGACTTGATCAATTCTTGAAGTTATGAATTTTTATTCTTGAGACCATTTGAATGATCAAATGTGAATTTGTCACCCTATTTTATGGGAGATTACATTTTACATGTTTTGTTCATATGAGGAACGTGGTGAAATGAATTTTCGTTGATGCTACATTGGAGATGGACAAAGTAATGTCTAAACTAAAATGAACTCTACAACTTATATTCAATATGCGAGATCTAGAAATATAAGGAGTTTCACTAATACACATGTCTGAAATTTCAATATGTGAGATTTAGAAATATAAGGAGCTTCACTAATACACATTAACGAGAGGGGTGCTGTATTTGTGAAATTCCTTATATTTCTTAAACTTGTTAATTGGCATTAGTGAAGCTCCTTATTTTTCTAAATCTCACATATTGAATATAAGTCATAGTTCATTTTTGTTCAGATATGCCTTTATCCATCTCCAATGCGACATCAATTGAAAGTCATTTCACTATGGTCCTCGTATATGAACAAAACCTGTAAAGTGTAGTTTCACATAAAATAGGGCGACAATCACATTTGATCATGCAAATGATATCAAGAATAAAAATGCGTCACTGGATCATATTAAATATCCTCTTAGATAAAATAGGGTGAATGAATATAATGTCCATCCCTAGGTAATCATTGAACTCAATATCCGAAAGGATTAACAGTCTTAGCTATTAATAAGAGTTAATACCATGCATTGTCTTTGTGGCAGCTCGGATTTATTTAAATGTTTGCGTAACTAACTTTCTCTAAAGTTGGGATGTGGCATGAGAAGGCTTTTAAGTTACTGCATAACTAAATTTCTTTAAATGACAAAATTGTATTTGATTATCCAAATGGTTTTGTAAATGAAGGAGTTGATCAACCACATCATTCTAATTGTAAATTGCATCATCCAAGGCAACAATTGAAGTTACTTGAATGCCATGGCTAGTAAATCAACAACTTTGTGGAGCAAGAAATGTAAACCAAGGAATCTTGATCGAAATCTCTCCACATCTGTCAAGAACATGAAAATGCCAACTCTGTGGAGCAAGAAAGGTAAACGAACTAATGTTGATTAGAATCTTCCCACATTTGCTAAGAACATGAAAATGTTATCAAATGCATTTGTATTGAAAATGCCTATGGAGTTTGGAAAGAAAACGTTAAATAAACTGGAATTTGCTTCAACACATGGCATCACATATTTGTTTGACATGTCCAACGACGAAAGAAAGTGTAGGCTAATGGTGCAATTAATGAAAGAAGCAATAAAATCCATTAGTCCCTCAAAAGCACTAGAAAGTCCTTGATGCTACCAACGTCCACAATGTCACCTTCAAGTTTCAACTTGAGAAAAACAATGAAACAATGCCACCTATATTATGACATACTATAATGTTAGGCACTATTTTTAAATCAGATTCAACTGATTATGCTAATTTTTTAGCACTGATTTACTATGTGTATACAACATCACCCATTCACACACCTTCCATCTCAAAGTGTAGAGTGCACCTCAACTCTTTTGATTCTTTTGATGCCATTGGTCAACTAGTACATTTTTTTTTATCTTTGCATAAACTCATTGGTTTTCAAATTAACAATGTAACTTCTGTGAAAATTTCCTGGTTTCCAATCTCCATGTATCTTCTCTTAGATATGGCACTCTCGAAAAGAAATATTTTCTAATCAACCTATAACCTTTTGCAAAAACTCCTCGGTTTTCCAGTCAACCATGTAACTTCTCTTAGTTAAGGCACTCTTAAACTGCAACTCCTCGGTTTTCCAGTCAACCATGTAACTTCTCTTAGTTTAGGCACTCTTAAACACAATTTAAGAGGAAAGGAAAAAACAATTTTATATTTGTTATGAGAGGCCTAGCAAGATACATCCATTTTAAAATAAAGGCCACTTTTTGACTATTACTAAGTAAAAAATGATAAAATGATTTACCATGTGCATAGAGCATCGACGATTCCCACATCTAACAGTGTTTCCATACCAAACTGTAAAAGTGTATCTCAACCTTTTTGTTCCAATTCTTTTTATGCAATTATTCATTTAGTGTATTTTTTCTGCTACAAACTCTTTGGTTTTTCAACCAACTTTGTGTAAATTAACGTATGGCACTCTGATATGTAGAGAAAGATAGGATAAATTGAAAGGTAAAAGCAATTTAATATGGTCAAGAGAGGCTAAACAAGATCCATTAATGAGGTTTTCGATGCAATTATTCATCTAGTATATTTATTTTCTTGCAAGAACTCCATGGTTTTCCAATAAACCTTGTAACTTATCTTAGTTATGGCATTCTGATATGCTGGGAAAGATAGGATAGATTGAAAGGTAAAAACAATTTAATATGGTCAAGAGAGGCTTAATTAGATCCGTCAATAAGGAGATGTTCTGAAGAAACAATAGGTACTATTACAGTGCACATATGTTCAGGTTCTATGAAACCATGAAACTTTGGCCAGCTTGAAAGCTGTAACAGTTGCCCAAAGTTCTGTTAGATTTAGAGATGTCCTCAGACGAACTCAGAAACCGGTGTTTTGGAAGGGTTAAAATTAAGTGTGGAAAATAAAGGGTATCACCCTATTAATATATGCATTTTGGTACGATGCCAATATTCATATTTTGACATGAGTGACTATAGCCATTATTGGTTGTTAGTACGATGTCAATAATCATATGTCGATATCTTCACAATGAGGATAGCCACTGTTGATTGTTATTCCTTACTCATCCCTTGGTGGTCTATAGGGTTGTAGACTTTCATTGATACAAGTTCTTAGCCAATCAAATTTAGTTTTAGGTCTTATTTCAAAACAAATGCATTGAGTGGGCCTAATGGTTAAGAACATGTTTCCTCCTAAAAGTCACAAGTTCAAATCCAGAGGGGGGTAGGGTATGTATACCTCCGTAGACTTTACAGTCAAATCGCTGGGCGAAGGGGGTACCTTGTCCCACAAACAAGGGGGTATCGTACACCAATTTGGTGTGGCTTAGCCGTGACCTTAAAAATAGATTATTATTATTATTATAATTTGTTGGGCAACACATTTGGATTTTAATTCTTTTTAATATTTGAAAAAATTATTTTATCCATAATTTTAAGGTTTAAATGAATTTATAAAAAATGTAGACATTATTTTAATTTATTAATATTCATGACATTTTTAATGGAAATACCAGATTATGAACCCAGGAGAGTGGAACTTGTAACTTGTGAGAGTTTTTAAAAAATACAGAAATGTTATTGGTTGTATGTTTTAATTCTCTCTTCCTTACACTAACATTAGTTTGTTGGTTACTATAGATTCTTATAAATTGTTAAAGCAAAAATAAACATATATATATATATATATATATATATATATATATATATAGCTCTGCATTTGATAAAGTCCACTATGGGTTTCAAAACAAAGGATCCTACCATTGATGATAGCAAGCCCCAAAGTACTATAAAGACTCTAAATCTAGATCTTAGTTGGAAGGGGGGCATTAAGGCATCCCCCATCATCCAACATGAAGAAGTAGAATGCCAATGATTTTGAATCATTGGGATGAATGGAAGAACACACCATCGAGTACATGATTTTGAATCATTGGGATGAATCAAAGAACACACCATTGAGTACATCTCTTGCATGCACTGGATGGAATAGTGCATGAAAGAGACACTCTGAGCAATGATCAATTAAGAAAACCACTAACAGAGGCAAGGATTTCTACCAATGATGAAAATGGAATCTGCTAAGTGCAAGGTAGCTTGTTATTGATAAAAGTATGTTCAAAGTGCTACTTTAGGTCAAACTCTCAAAGCAATGTGTTGAGTATAGGACACAAATACTTGTTGATATTGAGAGTGACTTGACAACTAAGAAGGCAAACATGATAAGTTAGAAAGTTTAACAAATGGTTGATACATGTTAAAACTTTCCTTGAACATAAGCACAACACAAAAGTGACTTGAGAAACATGGACTCAAGAATGAACAATGATATACGTTTGCGATACATGAGACATTGTTAGACTCTCCATAGTGATTGGAAGACCAAGTGAAAGAGCAAAGACTCAATAAATAAGGTTCAGTTTCCTAAAGCCATACTAAAAACCCAATTTGTTGAAACATTAGACCCAAAATTAGTTATTTGTTCAAGGGTGACATGATTATAAGTGGTAATATATCTTCAAAACAAAAAAAATAACATGATCCATAATGTAACTCACAAGAGAAACAATTAATAAATGCATCCAACCTTGAACAATGTTGAATTCTAGTATGAGATTTGTCATGTCGATTAATTCCCCTTAATAGGATGTTGCAGTTGGGCTCTTTAGATGTTGGAACAATGCTTTCCCAACCTTCATAACCTTAGTGAAGTAAGAATAAATTGTCTCATTGCTTTCTCAAGGGTGGCATCATGGATGTTGTTTGTGGCATTGAGGACATTTTGGAACTTTTGAGGGACTAATGCCTTCTATTGCTTCTTTAAGCAGCGACACTATTGCCTTGCATTTTTTTTTGTCGTCGGGGATGTCTAACAGATATGTGATGCCATGCATTGCAACAAATTTCAATTTATTTATTGTTTCCTCTCCAAACTCCACAAGCATTTTCGACACAAATGCATTCGATGATATTTTCATGTTTTAGACAAATGTGGGGATATTTTGATCAACATTAGTATGTTTACCTTTCTTGCTCCACAGACTTGACATTTTCATGTTCTTGGTGGATGTGGGAGATTTCTATCAAGATTAGTTTGTTCACATTTCTTGTTCCACAAAGTCGTCGTTTCACTGGTCATGGCATTCAAATAACTTCAACTATTGCCTTACATAATGCCATTTATTGTTAGAATTATGAGGTTGATGAACCCTTTGATTTATAGGACCAATTGGATGATCAAATCTGAAGAAAGTCAATGATGTAGACATTTAAAGGTTTTTTCATGCCACATTTCAACTTTAGGGAAAATTAGTTATGCAAATATTTAAATAAATTCTAGCTATTGTGAAGACGATGCATGGTATTAACTTTTTTTAATAGCTAAATGTTGTTAATCCCTTTGGCCGTCGATCCCAATGATTGCACTTTGGGATGGGCATTCCATCTATTAATCTTTTTTAATTAAGGTGATGATTTAATATGATCAAGTTTGACTTGATCAATTCCTTGAGTTATGCATTTTTATTCTTGAGACCATTTGAATGATCAAATGTGAATTTGTCACCCTATTTTATGGAAGATTACATTTTTGTGTTTTGTTTATATGAGGAACGTGGTGAAATGAATTTTCGTTGATGCTACATTGGAGATGGACAAAGTAATGTCTAAACTAAAATGAACTCTGCAACTTATATTCAATATGTGAGATTTAGAAATGTAAGGAGCTTCACTAATACACATGTCTAAACTGAAATTTCAATATGTGAGATTTATAAATATAAGGAGCTTCACTAATACACATTAACAAGAGGGGTATTGTATTTGTGAAATTCCTTATATTTCTAAAACTTGTTAATGTGCATTAGTGAAGCTCCTTGTATTTCTAAATCTCACATATTGAATATAAGTCGCAAAGTTCATTTTTGTTTAGACATGACTTTTTCCATCTCCAATGTGACATCAATTAAAAGTCATTTCACCACGGTCCTCATATATGAACAAAACCTGTAAAGTGTAGTCTCACATAAAATAGGGTGATATTCACATTTGATCATGCAAATGATCTCAAGAATAAAAACGCGTAACTCGATCATATTAAATATCCTCTTAGATAAAAGAGTGTGAATGAATGGAATGTCCATCCCTAAGTTAATCATTGAGCTCAACATCCAAAGGGATTAACACTCTTAGCTATTAATAAGAGTTAATACCATGTATTGTCTTCGCGACAACTGAGATTTATTTAAATGTCTGTGTAACCAACTTTCCCTAAAGTTGGGATGTGGCATGAGAAAGCCTTTAAATTTTTGCATAACTAAATTTCTCCAAATGAAAAAATTGTATTTGATCATCCAAATGGTTCTGTAAATGAAGGAATTGATCAACCACATCATTCTAAATGTAAATTGCATTACCTAAGCCAACAATTGAAGTTACTGGAATGCCATAGCTAGTAAATCAACAACTTTGTGGAGCAAGAAATGTAAACGGACTAATCTTGATCAGAATCTCTCCACATCTGCCAAGAACATGAAAATGCCAACTCTGTGGAGAAAAAAAGGCAAACGAACTAATGTTGATTAGAATCTCCCCACATCCGCCATGAAAACGTCATCTAATGCATTTGTGTTGGAATTGTCTATGGAATTTTGAGAGGAAACGTTAAAGAAACTTAAATTTGCTTCAACACATGGCATCACATATTTGTTGGACATCCCCAATGACGAAAGAAAATGCAGGCGGTGCAACTATGAAAGAAGCAATAAAATCCATTAGTCCCTCAAAAGCACTAGAAAGTCCTCGATGCCACCAATGTCCACAATGCCACCTTCAAGTTTCAACTTGAGGAAAACAATGAGACAATTTATTCTTACTTCGTCGAGATTATGAAGGCTGGGAAAGAGCTGTTGCAACATTGTTCAAGGTTGGATGCATTTATTAATTGTTTCTCCTATGATTTTATGTTAGAGATCCTATTGTTTTCTTGGTTTCAAATATATATTACTACCTACAGTTCGTAAACGATAGGATTTTCAACCTTATGACTAGGGTTAAGGTCACAACACGACGGGAAAACTAATTAAAACCAAAATTAGTAAAGACATACAATCTAGTAACTAGCAAGTGGTTATAAACCACTTACCTGGACAAATGAAGTTCGGAGTAGTTCCTCTCATTCTTATATATTCTTTGTTGACCTACACACAAAGAAGAACAAATCTGTAAGTAAAGTAGTTACAATAATTAAAATCTAACTATACTAACTAACTTGGATTATTAAGTTAATTTCTTTCCAAACACATGTATATAACCATAATGAAATACATTGATAACACTCAATTTGGAGAGGGAAGGAAGAGAGTTCTCTTGTTATTAGAAAGCAGAAAAGAAAATATAGAACAAAATCATTTGATTGTTGCTACGTCACTATCTAGATCCATTGTCTTGATTCCTCTTTCCAAGCCATTAAAGGTTGTTTAACCTTCACAATCCTAACTCAAAACAAGTGAGAGAGAGTCTCTTTCTTCCAACATGATAGTATGAGAAAGGGGTGCTGGAAACAAAGGTTTTCAGGAAAAGGGAATGGCCTAAAAAGCATGAGAAATGAGTGCTTGTAGACTCAAATATAAATTCAAAAGCATATAGGTGCTCCCCCACTTCAACTTTTGGCTCTATTTATACCAAGAATAGTTGGCTGGACTAGTAATGCACAAAGAATAGAAGGTTAATAACTTGGAAAATCCATAAATTTGGACCAAAAAGACTCATTTTGTCCATATTTATATTTTTTAGTGCATTTTAGAGGCATACACATGTTGTCAAAGGGAAACTAGTGTACGTAAACTTGTACTTGCATGTTGCCATATCAAAATTAGTGTGTTAGAACTCTGTAAATTTGTTTGGTTGAGAAAACAAATAACATAGAATTGTATCGGTTCAAATGTCGTCGTGTGTGGTGGAAGGAAAAGTACATAAAGCAAATCAGAGCACCATTAAAGATGAATTCTAACTTACTTAGAAGAAAAACAAAGAGTTTAAATGGCAAAGTCTAAAACACCCCACGATGAATTTTAGACTTACTAAACGTTCCAATTTAAACAAAAGGGAAGGCATGAATATACATAAAACAGGAAGTACATACATAGATATAATCACAATACATCAAACCATCACCATTAGAATATTTTCTTCAAAGCCTCAGGACTTTTGCATTATATTTTAGTTGCATTCAAAGATTACATTCAAGAGTCCTCTATCTACACTACTTTGCCAACCTGGTTTACATTGAAAAGATACAATATATAGAGAAAACCACACCCTCTGGGACAACTATGCCTCAAACTACAACTCCTAGAATTTCGGATCCGGTTACTTCCTCCCACGTGACCTTTCGAATGGAGTTTACTAAAAATGGAAACTCGACTGTATCCACTCATAACATAACTGACATCTTCGTCATCATCATTCAATTACGAGTAAGATTCGATCGTCAGGTTATGATGCATCGACATTTTCTTTTGCGGGGTGCTCGAGTGATCGAGCGCACTGTCAAAAACTCTGCCACCTTGTATAACAGGCTTTGGTTGTTGTTGCGCGATCATTAGTTGTAGCATGCACGTGGTGAGTTGGTGTAGTTGACATTTGTTTGCGGTCGCTCGCGCACTCCAGGTGGAAATGACAGTCGGGGGACCACACATCTCCTCCAAAACTGTCATGTGTTTCGTTTACACTTGTCCTCCTCAATAGGTAGGTTTACAACATTTGCGCGACAAATATTCACCGAGCGGGTGTCGCGTCAGACTTCTTGTTTCTCGAAAAGAAACATGACACGCGGGGAGAAAGATTCTGTGCCATGATCAAAAAGACAAAATGAGGTTGTCTCAATCATACCTCTGGCCTTACGTGTAGCCTTAATCTTAAGGGACCAATTCCGCTTGTTTAGATTCTTCACTGGTCTCCACAAGACCGCATTCCCTTTCAGCTTTGCTTGAGTGCTGATGAGAGCTGCACAAGCGTTATCCATGGTCGGTCTGCATTCCTTGAAGTGCTTTGCGATTCTTTCCCTTGACACCCTCTGTTCCTCTCGCAACTGAATGATTACGTCTTGTGCCTCTATGAGCTGTCTTTTGAGCCAATTTGCATTCCCTGCTCGGGTATGCGACGTTGTCGTTTCAACAGTCCTTTTTGCCAATTGTTTTCTTAATTCTCTGTTTTCTTGATACAATTCGGCAATAATGAGCTGCTGTGATGACTCTTGAACCTCCATGTTTTCAGTGCCTGACCTTCTCCGTCTTTCACTAATTTCCCTGCTTGAACCTTCAACAAGTTCTAGCCGAACAACGTGCATGAGTAACTTCTCAGCCATAGAGTGGTTGTTGTGTGGTTTGTTGGGAGCTTGGGTCTCCTCGGGTTTCCTGATCAACCGTGGCTTGCCTCTTTTCTAGGGTGCTGGCTGGTGGGATGACAAATCTTCTATTTCCTTTCCTTTTCCCGTGACCTCTTCCATTCTTTCCCCTGCATCGTGGAATGTTGTTCATAACCAAACCAATAGCCCCAAAATCAATCTAGGAATTGTCAAAGTGGCCAACAAGGGGGAACCAACATTTACAAAGAAAGGAAAATCACAAGAATCTCCTTGGGAAGGGGTCCTTTGGTTGGTTTCCCTAAGAAATTTAGATGTAAATATCTTATGCACAAGTTCCCCCCTTGCAGGATTGTTCACGTCTAACATAGTCTCACACATTGGCTTTGACGAACCACTGGTATAAATCCCACCCCTTCTAGGATGCGGCTCCATTTCATTAAACACGTTTATTCTTCAATATAAAAGTATAATCATGAATAACTAATGCAAACTTATAACCTTGAGATGCAATTTTTCTTTTCAAATATGTAAACGCAACTATGATTTAGTTTTACAAAAGACTCACTACTTTAGACAACTCAAAAGCCTAAATGCCCTTAAATACAACAACCTCTAAATGAAAAAGATGAACGAAGACAAATGCTTGTAGCAATATATTTTTCTCTTTAAATCATGAATGCACAATAACAAACTAAAAGGAAGAGACCCATCTAAAAGAAAACTAGACTTTTCTTTCTTGCTACGAAAGTAATAATTCAAGCAAACAGAGAACTAAACAAGGAAACTTTTTCTTTTTTAAGCTTGAAAAAAAAGAATGTAGCAATGAGAATGAATGAACTCAGATAAAGAAACTGTGGTTATAGTTATGACTACGAACAACAAGCAAGAAACCCAAAAAACTATGGACAAGACTCCTCTTTCAATTATGCAATTCCGAAGCCACTAAAAAAACTTAAAAAGGAAAAAAAATAAAAATAAAAATTAGTTATTACTCTAAAAATGACTTCAACTAACTTGATGGGATAGTAAACAACTTTAAGTAAAACCAAGGAATAAAAAGAGAAACCCATGAAGCAAGATCTAGGCTAACAGGAGGCTAGAAGGTGTGAAAAAACACTTTCCATAATGCATACACTATTGTTGCCTAAGAAAAGAGCATATGTATGTTATTGTCTCCTCATAATATATATATATATATATTATTCGTTGTTTTTCAATTTACTAGATAACCATAACATAGATAGGATCACTGAGAGAAACACAATCACAAGATACACAAGCATTTATCCTAGGAAACCCTCAAGGGGAAGAAAACCCAACAAAACTTCTTTAATATAGATTCAATAACCAAGTACAGTAACAGAATAAATCTCCCTCTACGAGAGACAAGCTACCATGATGCTAGACCAGAAAATAATCAAAGAACCATAGCCAATCCAATGCCAAGACAATAAACCAAACACTAGAGAATATCTTCCCCGAGCAGTGCACCTCTCTCTCTCTTCCTTCTTCCGACAACTGGTAACTGTAGCTTCCTTCAAAATTTGTGCACTAGATGAGTGAGTTGAGTGAGTGAACAAATGAGGCAATGGCTTCCTTTATTTATAAAAACTGGCAAGCACTGAAAGGAGGTGTCTCTTTAGTGGCAGGGTCGACTTCTCTTTCTGGGTAGTTAGAACCACTTTAATTTTCCTGGGGGGCGACTTCTTAATTTGAATATTACATTTAGGATTTGACCAATCTGCAAAGGGGATAAGAATATTCTTTGCAATTACACAATATTTCAACACTCACTCTTAACAAGAAGGATATTATTTATCTTTTGATAGGTCACTGGATGTCATCATCAACTGAAAAATATCATCTGGGAAAAATCTTCAACTGGATAATCATCATCAACTGGACACAACATCAACAGGATAACATCATCAACTGGGCAAAATCATAAACTGGGTAACAACATCAACTGGATAACATCATCAACTAGGTAACATCATCAACTGGGTAACAAGAGGCATCAATGTAATCCGCTTGGTCATCTGGCATCATGATCACTGACTGGTTCTCCATGAATCCATATTAAAGAAGTTTTGTTCTCTTTATCTTCGCGTAGAAGATACTCTTTCTTATCTTCACACAAACGATATCTTATCTTCACACAAAAGATGTCTTATCTTCACACAGAAGATGTCTTATCTTCACACATAAGATATGCTATGATTTTTGCCATTCCTTTTATGTTCTCCCTTCTCTTGTAGTCATCTATCTCACTCATCCACTAGGGAGGACTACTACCATAGATTCACTCCTAGTCATCCCACATGAACTAGAGAAGCTAAGATGCTAGCCCGAGCAAGACTATACTCCCTTTCCATGATCCATATAGGACCACGACACAAACCTCAGGAGCCAACTAACCATTCCACATGGTCAAGGTTTGTGTTCCAGGCTACTCAATCCTTGGCCAGAGGAGAGTATCTGTCGGTTTCCCCTTGGAGAAACATCCACACTCCTCTCTACGAGGGTGGTCACACCCCTCTCTACGAGGGTATTCTAGCATGTCCCTAGAGTATCCAAAACTCAACACTTGGATAGAGGCCAACCTTGGAAAATTTCTCAATCGCCTTCTCTACGAAGGTCTCTTCCTTCTCTATGAAGGTCTAGCTATGGGATCTTAAAAAATCTCTTGTGGTCTAAAATATTTCCATGGTGTAATTCCATGCTACCCATCTGTTGGATAACTATCATCTTGATCAAAATATATCATTACTCATCCACTAAGTAAATTGTTCCATGGACCACTTCTTTCCCAATTGCACCAAATCACGATCCTCCATTTCGAACTCGAAGACATAGCTCCCTCTTGCACCAAACTAAGGGTTTCTTTAACTGTGTAACATTTGATAATCATCATCCTTGAAGTTCTCTTCTGTAATATCCTGGGTGCCTTCTTGAGTTCAAACATTTCTTTCTTTTTGACTTCATACTGGATCAACCTGCTCCCTCTGCATCTATAAGAATGGTATTTGAGCAACCTGTAATTACCTGCATCTCATCAACTATATATGAGTATCCATCTTTCTCTTCATCTTGAACATTTTTGTTCTGCATCTTTAGGAGCCTCCTACTCCTATATAAATATTGGATATTCTCTGGTCTTTACTGATTGTCACCATATCATAAGTCCTTCTCATGTTGTCTAACTTCTGCAAGTCAAGGCATGAGTTCTTTCTTCCGAGACCTGTAAACTTACTTACAATATGCTTTATGAGATGTCACTTAGGCAATCAGTCAGTAACAATAAGCAATAATCAAATAAAACTATATCATGATTTCTATCAGAGTAGTACACATCTTTTCTTAAGCAAAACTTGTTCAACCATGTACACATCTGAAACCCTAATCATGAATATGACTTTTGAACTCTTTTTCACTCTAGCTATGAAATTACTAAAATTTCCCTTACTATCATAGCTAAACACATACCTTTGTCACTCTCATGAGTGATTATATCTGAAATAAATATTTTATCTCTTTCTTTATCCTCTTCTTTGATACTTCCTTCATAAATCTGCATAGACAAAGTGTTAAAACGCGGTTAACTAACATTCTCAAAAAAATCTAACTTGTAATGATAAAGTATTAAAGTAAACAAGATACTAAAAATAAACATGAATACTTATCTTTTGTTTTTGTGTGGGGAGGCTCCACAGACTCCACCATTTTCTATCTTTCTT
>WSFP011416740.1:0-23610 GCA_009831015.1 Picea engelmannii
GTGTGTGTGTGTGTGTGTGTGTTTAAATGGTAAATACAAGACCTTCCTACAGATTTTTCAACAAAAAAACAAGTTTGAATAACACCAACCTGCGTAGCAAGGGTGGGATGTTGGATGAATCCTAGAGGGTAAGGTTGACAATATTACGTGGGGAAATAAAAGAAAATGTGAAAGGGAAAAATGAAGGTTTAATTATAAAAGAAACGACTTCAGGCCACAGTGGAACCCGAGGAGAAAATGCATATGGAGGCTCAATGGTAATGCAAGGTAGAAATAAGAGAAAAAAATTAACCCCCCAGTCCCGAAAAATTAAACACAGTGGAACCCCAGGAGAAAACGCACATGGAGGTGCAATGGTAATGCATTGTAAATCCTAAAATAAAGAAAGAAAATAGGGAGTCTTTTCATGAAACCTATCTTCATTTCTACATTATACCAAGCAAAGATTCCATTCACGATATACAAAGAGAAGAATAAATAGAGTTATTTTACTTACCTTCCACATAGAAGAACCAGATGGGAATTCGCCTCCTTCCATCCTGCACCAGGGCCTAGTTTCCAAAGTTCTCGGTCATAGAGAGCAGGGGAAAATGTTAGCATACAACACAAAGGGAGATTTCATATACAGTGCAGAGACAAAATGTTACAGGACCAAAAGGTGGAAAACATTTAACAAATGTTACCTCGAGGGCCTCGTTATATGAGTAACGCAGTAGGTACACACTAGTACCTTTTCCATGTGAAATCATGGAGATGGAAAGCCTGTATTAGATGCATTTTCCTAAGTTTCAAGTATAGGAGGTACAATTTAGGTCTCTCCATTAATGGAATAGCCAGGGGTTAAATGCATACAGGACCCAACCTGAAATCCACCATTAAAACATATTCAAAGAAATTTATTGTTGAGTTTTGTTTCCATTCGGGTAGGGTTACAAACCGTATGCTATGTGTTGGTATATGCTCATTACACTATGATAAGGTCATACGTCATTATGGTTCCAAAATATTAGTCCTTATGTTAAACGATAGGTAAATCGTTGGGATATTGCTAGTGCTAGGGTAACTTATAATAGACTGTATGTTAAACGATATGTGTATCATTTAGGCTAAAGTCATACGGGTTAAAGTATCCATATAATAGGTTGTATGTTAAATGTTATACAATTCCATGGATAGTTTTAGTTTTATATGTTAAATGATATATATTTGTTCTGGACATTGGTAGTGTATAGTATCCATGTGATAGGTTATATGGTAAACTATATATATATATATATATATATATATATATATATATATATTGATGTGGATAGTGTCAGTTTTTGGAATCCATATGATGGTTTACATGGTAAACTATATGTGTATATATATATTGATATAGATAGTGTTAGTGTTAGGAAATCCATATGATAGTTTATACATATACATATATACATACACACACACACACACACACACACATATATATATATGGATAGTGACAATGTTATGGTATCCACACGATAGTTTGTAGTGTAACGATGTATTTCATTATGGTTAGTGTTAAGGTTATGGATAGATGATATGACATTTTATAGTCTTTAGTCTATTACGCATTGTATTTTAGAAAGCATGACTTGACATAGACATGGTAGTTATTATAAGGGGTAGGATAGCCCTAGTTGCAACTTTCTTAGTTACAAATAAGTGTATGAATCTAATCCAATAACCATGATAACTATATATATAATAAAGAAATAAAGATATGTCTAATGGATTATCTCTATGTCACACTCAAATGTTGAAGAGTCAAGGAACTTTAATGCCACATAATTTATTTATTTTTGGGAAATTTGGGGTACATTACACCACCTAATCCATGGTTATACACATACAATAAAACATTAAATTTCTTCGAGAATCGTAATGATGTGGGTGCCAATTCATGTTTGAACCTAATACATTATATCATGTGCGTGATTAAGTAATGGCAGGTCCATTAATGGTGATAGACCTACCCAGTACCCTGTGATCTAACATTACAAGAAATCGCCCAATGCGGGCTTTCCACTTTAGTTGAAATCACATGGAAATGGTTTGCGGTGGCGTAATAATCTCTCTTACCCACTAAAGAGGGTCTCAAGGTGTCATTTCTCTCCTCGTATTCTCCTCTTTGGTATCATTTGAATTTTTTCCTCTTCATTGTGTTACTCCTCGCGACGACGATTTTGGTAGTGCTCGACCTTGGTGAAGAATGGAGGGAAAATAATTTTGGGAGGGTTATCCAGAAGCACGAGTAAGTAAACTGTATGCTCTATAAAATAATTATAAAGGTTTTTCTTGTACCATGTGTTATCACTGAAATTTTGTCCACAAATGGTTACAAGAATTCAGCATCACCAAATAGTTATGAGGTCACCCATGGACCAAAATTACCACAAAATCATTTGCAAAGGGTCAAAAACTATCCAAACAGTGACAAAATTAAAGTGCTCTATGACTACATAGGGCACATGCACACATGCACGAAACAAAAATGCAGGAAAAGTGCACATGCGCCTGATGCGCAACTGTGGTCGCAAAAAGCCACGCACATGTGAGAACGACAAATTTATGAGAGTGGTCAGCCTCCCACCCACTTCTGGTTCAACTTCCAAGTTGATTTGACACTCAAATCTGGATTGGATCTGACTGGGTGGCTGGTCAAATACCTAGAAATTCCCTAATTAGCCTCTTTACACTCTACAAGCTGGTTGAACAATACCTCAAAGAGGTGTTATAAAAAGGCCATGGGTGAACTTCATTTTTTAAGGAATTCAATAGAAAATTTATGTTGCTACTATTCTCTTGAGGAATCCTCTATTCTCGTCAAGAGTATACTAGCACCATTTCATTGGGCAATCCATCTCACCCCTTGAGTGGATTAGCAAAGAATTATTTCACCATTTTCATTCAAAGTTGTAAGAAGAGCTTATTTGTGGGGTTCCAAGAGCCTTCCCTAGAAGGAATAAGGGACTCATAGTCCTCTTTCTTCTTGGTGTTTTGTTTCACTAATATCAACCTTACCATTGGTGACATGGGTCTTATTGTTTTTTTTGTCCTTATGTCCCTATGCTCATTAGTTTAGTTGTTATTTTATTTCTTAGTTCAATTCTTAGTTGTTATTGGATATTTATTTCTCTAACCCTTTTCCTTGCAGTTGTCCTTCTTAGCAAACCCAACTAAGATTGCAAGCACCTCTATTTTTTTCACTATGGTGACGAAAGAGGCGCTACAAATTGGTGACTCCACTGGGGAAAGGTATCAATTTCCTACCCCATTTGGGTTTTTCTATCTCTTCTTTTGGTTTATTTAACTTGTAGGTGAATTAACTAGCATAAGCCAACCTGCTAAACATCCAATTCCAAGTTGAATTAAGAGTATTCCATCGAAAATTTTCTTTTATGGTTGTGTGTCATCTGTGTGCGAGTTTTTGGGCCCACAAATGCACATCGTGCGCACATGCACCTAAGTCAGAGTATTTTTCTGGGCACCTGCGCCCAAGAGATCATTTATGTCTGTGCACAGGCACTCAGTACGCCTCTGCCTACACTGAGACCTGTGCACTTGTGCATAAAAATACACATTGTAAGGTTTTTTGTGATTTGGGGAAGGCCCCTAGCCTTCTTAAAAGTGATTTCATGCATGTTTTTAAGTTGCACCACACCTAGTTCCCTCTTCATATAAAGGGATTAGTCAAAACACATAGGCACTTAGGGGGTTTGAAATCATTTTTTCCTCTTTTTTCTTTCATTTTTCCACATGGATGGCTTGCTTTGACTAAAGGTATAAATTGGAATCATTTGCAATCACATCTAACTTGCACTGGGACTAGAAGTTGGATAACAATCTCTTAGTATGCTCTTCTCTCGTGCCTCCAAGCGACCTTGAGAATCAAAAAAATATTTTGGGACAATTTCATCTCCGTTAAGAAGATTAAAACCTTTAGGAGAGGACAACAACCCTTCTTGGGACTCCTCTTAGTTTATTTTTCAAACACATTTTAATATTGCAATAGGCCCATACATGCCCACATGCTACAAAGATAGGATAGTGTTGAAATTTACTTTCTTAGATTAAATCACTAGGGAAGTTTAAAGGTTTTGTAACAGGCCCATACATGCCCACATGATCAAAATCTAGGATAGTTTCAAAGATTTTCTTAGATTAAATCACAATAGGGAGTTAAAGGAATAGTAACGGACCCACATGTCCACATGCTAGCTTCCTAGGGATTTTTTAATTACACAAGGTTGTACCAAAGGAATTTAGCCAATTAGGTAATCAACACTTGTAAGGACTAAGAAAAGTCCACATGCAGCAAGGTGACATCTAATTCATTAAAACATTGGCACACTTTCACTCATTCACACACAAAAGTCACTTATCAAAGTAAGTTTCCTCCAAAGGGATTCTGAAGCACCCCACCCTTTTCTTGATGAAACTATCCACTCCCGTTTAATTTCCACGAGGTTGGTTCACACCCCCAACCTCTCTAACAACTACATCTAATTTTTTTCTAAAAACTCACTAAGTTTTCCTCCACAGGAGGTGCCAAAAAGAAATTTTTTTGTCTAGGTAGGATTTCGGGGATAGGCATCCAAATAATTCCCTGTTATCTGGTTCTCACATTGTCAAAACAATAGAAGTTGTCAAATAGGGAACTAGAAATCCTCCAAGTCAAGTGTTCCTAACACCATAAGGTAGGGAGATACCTGTGAAGGGTTGAAGGCCGAGGTTTGGTTGTTCTGTGCATGACCCATTTCTTAGGCTAAAAATCTAAATGCCGCACTTTGACCAAGGTACTTAGTGACAAAATTTTAGGACATCTACCCAGGTGGCAATTGTGGGATGCAATTGCACATTGATCGGATTTTGTGTGGCTATTGGGAAATATCGCCAACTCTTTCAGGATATCCCCCTTTACCCCTCATTATAACTGATTATTTCATCCTTCACTAGTTTCTCTTCCGATGACTTCAGACCCCACTGTTGAGTACTATTGGAAGGTCTAGTGCTATTTGAGAGGAAGGACGTTGCTTCTTTTAGGACAGGAGCATTTGTTTTCTTTGATTCCGCACATGGACAAAACCCACTTATCCACATATATGCTTCTTTTTCAAAAACACTTTATGTATGATGGACTTCTGATTACATTTTGATCTAGATATATATATTGTGTAAAGTTCAAAATTAGCAACAAAGGCTCTTGTTTATTTTCTCTCATCACATTTTTCACACATGCACTCAGCTATTCGGACATCATAGGGGTCCCACAGAACCCCCATCATTCCAGACACTTACTAAACCTTCCTCCTATTTTAGCGGGAGTTCCTAGTCTTTCCAACTCATTGGCACCACCTATACACACTCCTGTGAGTGACACTATTCTAGGATCAACTTTGCTTGGTTCCACATTACTTGGGTCCACTTCCCAAGTCCCTCCATCCAATCGCTCTCCTTTACAAGGAAGAGGGGGGGCAACTTCCTCTCAAGGGGGAAGTACCAACACACCTAGTCCCCCTCAAGGGTTAGGTTCACAACACACTCATACCATGGTTGGAGCTAATTCTTCCCCCCCACTTCAAATGCCATATTTGGCCTCTCTTAACATACCAGATCTAAGAAAACTCACCAATGATTCTATATTGCATGACCCCACATGGCCTGCAATGCCCACCAAACTACCTTCAGACATCCCCAAATTGGAAGGAAAGGCAGGTAATGACCCTGCCAACCATGTCATGACTTTCCACCTATGGTGCTCTTCCAAAATAATTATGGATGATTCCATCAAACTACGATTATTTCAACGCATGCTCACTAGCCCATCAACTAAGTGGTATGTAGACGAAAAATTGGGGTCCCATGTGACTTTCAAGTCCTTGGCCAAAGAATTTTTGACCTTCTTCCAATTACCAATCCGCCATGACAATGGTCTTGAACTACTCTCTAACTTCAAACAAACCTCAGCCACACATATAATTGATCACATTCATGAGTGACATAGATGATGTAGTTTTTACAAAGCTGAAACTACCAAACAACAGTGTCTTGACTGGTTTCTCAGATCACTTGTCTCTCTCCTTGGTAAAGATGTAGCTTCCACCTTCCCTCAATTCGAAGAGGAACCCATCAGTAAGTCTCAACAATACGACCTCATCTATTCAAAATCAAGGTACTTATATATAGTACATCCTGACCTCCCCAAACCCATGCCAGTTGGCCAAGACAAACTCGGGATGTTTCACTCACCAGACTGATGCAGCACGCGCCACCCGGCACGCCCGCTCCTACCAGGACCTTCTTTTTCCCAGGCCCGAAGAGATAAAGTACTCTTCAAATCCCTTATCGCGACTTCTCCGCACCCACAGGATTCTCTCCCGACGATTTCCTTTTTCCTATCGGAGAATCGGACCTCGCAAGATTGCGAGTCCTGCACTCGGGTCTCAAAATCCCCAAAACCCGATGAATATTTGCCTGTGCTCCTTTCCTATTATCGGAGATTATTCCGTCAGGAAATCAGTCTTTGTGAGGTAGTGAATTACTCACCTCAAGGATTCCCAATCCCCGATCCACGATGGCACTCTCGCTACAGCCTTAGCCCCTCTGGCTACTCCTTTTCTGCGTGACCTGCAAGTCCACGAGACCATGACCTATTCCCTATCGGAAATTCGGGCTTCACAAAATTGAAATGTGTGGAACTCATGCCTTTGGGATCTCCGATCCCCGACTTTCGATGCCACTTGTCCTTCTTTATTGCGCTCTGTGGCCCATGTGCTAATCGGCGATTTTCGAGATATTGCCTCTCGTAACCTCGCAAGCTTTGACGCTAAACTTGGCGGCTCCAACTCACTAACCTCCGAGTTTACGATATGCCGATGCCACCTGTCGTTGTCTCCCTACAGGGATAACCTCCCGACACTTGTCTTCCACTAGAATGGCATGACTGTGGGACCGTCGTGTTTCGTGAAATCATGGTTTCTCCTGCTGTGATTCCTTTGTATGCGAGAACCCTGAAATTCCAAACCCCGAATCCCAGAGATCTTGTGACATGTATCCCTACTGTGATCCATGACCCTGATCCTCTCGAAATTTCGTGGATCGCGATTCCTTTCCACAAGAGTTCCACGAACACGAAAACTCTGATATCACAAACTCCGAATATCTGGGGCTTCCTCTGTTCCTTCAGGATTAAACCATGTGAAACTCTCTTGAGATCTAACGATCGACCAGATTTCACGCTTCCACTTGCGAATCCTGACCGTCAATTCTCCTTCCTCGAAGATTTCTTGAGAAAACTAACTGTCCTCTCTCAGAACTTATCCTCCGACACATGTGCTTGTGACTCCTGCTCAAACTTCCTTTGGCATGAATTCTCCTTTGCTAACTTGTAAATATTATCACTAAGGTGCACCACCATCTGAGATTTTCAACTCTGACTCTCTCAGAGGGTTTTTTTACGCTCACTCTTTGCGCTCGACATTCAACAACTTCTCAAGTGTTGAATCCTTCATACTCTGCGCAACTCCTGCAGCAGTCATCTTTAGATTCCTTTTCTCAGATTAACAACTGAGATATCTGATTCCACATGCACACTCTTTGCACGGCTTCAACAACAACCCAAATCAACTTCTGGGAAAATAAGAACCAAAGTTAGACTACTGAGCCCTCATCAACGCACTCCTTGCGGATGAATTCAACTGCACTCTTTGCAGGAATCTCCTGGCTCAGATAGAGAAACAATTGAAACTCATTCTCTCTCTCTCAGACTTCAGTTGAACCTTGAAATCACATTCACAACATATAAAAAGCAAATTCATATCAAGAAAACAAACATTCATGAGCACATAAACCACATACACAGAGAAACAACACCAGCCATGAATTTGAATCAGAATTTCATTCTATTAATTCAAATGCCTGTACATGGGTGTTCTTCACAATTCTCTCTTCTTGCTCTTTCTTCTGAATGCTTGATTCTAGATAATGGCTAATGTTACAATAATACAATGAGGGTGTCTATATCCATTTTCCCTCCTTCCACCTAAAATTGTCTAATCTTGAAAATAAAATCCTATCTACCTGCATTAAATCTATTAAATGCCTCTTATCTACTTCAGACAAGAGCATATGGCTCGAGGTCTGATACATTACAAAAGGTGATCCTTCATAAAGGATTAATTAAAGACTTGCGCTACAATCCCAAAGCACTTTCAAAATTTTGGGTTTGTTTATGCAGGTGAACTTTCGCTTCATGTGCTGGCTCGCTTGTTGAGTTGTCGATGCTCCTGCATCATACTCCTCGGCTTGAAAATTTTCATGGGCTCCTGTCCATGAGCTCCTGCATGGTCTGTCCATGCTTTTGAATGACTGCTTCTGTCTCCCAGCTGGCATCCTCCACTGGGTGATTCTTCCATTTCACCAGATACTCGAAATATTGCTTCCGTCTGGTTCTTTTGCTGACTCTTTTGTCAAGTATATGCTCCATCTGTGGCCTTTCTGCAATCGACATCTACTTCTACCACTGAATTTCAAGTTGTTTGTCACTTCCAGCTCCTACTTCCTGAGCCTTATATGGATATAAGTCTGAAACATTGAATGTCGGAGATATTCCGATCTCATCCGACAATTCAATTTCATAAGCGTTTTCTCCCAATTTCTTCAGGACTTTTCATGGCCCAATTTTCTTCATTTTCAGCTTATTGTATGTTCCCCTTGGGAACCTTTCTTTCCTCATATGTGCCAGAACTAGATCACCAACTTCGAATTGAAGTTGTCTCCGATGTTGATCTGCTTTGTGCTTATATTCCTGGTTTGACTCCAGCAATCTCTGCTTCACTCTGCTATGAAGTTATTCCATCGCCTCTGCGAATTCTTTGGCGCTTGCGCTCTTAGTTATTATCTACTCTAAATCCCTTAGTTCATATACTCCTCTTGGATGTCTTCCATATACAATATCAAATGGAGTTTTACCTGTGCTTCTATTCACTGAATCGTTGTAAGCAAACTCTGCATGTGTCAACACATTATCCCAGCTGTTGTGGTGCTTTGTCACCAGGCTTCTGAGTAAGTCTCCCAGACTTTTATTTACCACCTCTGTTTGCCCATACGTCTGAGGATGATAGGCTGAATTGAACATTAGGTTAGTTCCCATCTTCTTCCAAAGTTTCCTCTAGAAATTTCCAATGAATTTTGTATCCCTGTCCGATACAATGCTTCTGGGTAACCCATGAAGTCTAATGATTTCCTTGAAGAACAAATTTGCGATATGGGTCGCATCGTTGGTCTTCTGGCATGGAATAAAATGTGCCATTTTGGAAAACTTGTCAACCACCACAAATATTGAATCATGTCCTCTTTGCATTCTCGATAATCCTAATACAAAATCCATGATGATTTCATCTCACAGCCTCTCAGGTATGGGTAATAATTGATAGAATCCCGCATTCTGCTTCCTTCCCTTCGAATGCTGGAAAATTCTACATCTATCAACAAACTTCTTGACATCTGTTCTCATCTTCGGCCAAAATTATGCTTCTCACATCTTTGTAAAAGTCTTCTCGTGGCTAAAATGCCCTGCTAATCCACCATTGTTCTTCTCTTTTAGCAGATTCTCCCTCATGGAGAAATTCAGAATGCATAACTGATTGCCTCTAAACAACAGTCCATTTTCGATCATGTAATCCATCCATGGGATTCTGTCTCTGAGAACTGGATTCTCAGTTGCCTTGTATGCCTCTGCAAAATCTGCATCACCTGCATACATGTTCTTGAGGTTTTCAAAACCCAATGTCTTGACTCGGAACTCCTGCAGCAACAAACACTTCCTGCTCAAAGAATCAGCCACTTTGTTAGCAGTACCTGCAATGTGTTTAATTACAAATGTAAAATTATACATATATTCTACCCATTTAGCATGTTTATGATTCTGCTTCTCCTGCTGAGTCACAAACTGTAATGCATGGTTATCACTATACAGAACAAATTCTTTTGGGATCAAGTAATGTCTCCACTTCTTCAATGCCTGTATGATATCATAAAATTCATTATCATGCCTGGAGTATTTTACTTTTGCCTCATCCAGCTTCTTGCTGAAATATGAAATTGGTCTGTCCTCCTGGCTCAAGACCGCTCCTATGGAAAAGCCACTTGCATCACATTTCACCTGGAAAGATTTTGCAAAATATGGCAACACCAAAACTGGCTGCTCTGTGATCTTTTGCTTCAACAGATTGAAGCTCTTCTCTGCCTTTTCAGTCCAATGAAAATATTTATGTCTTTTCTTGACTGTGTCCATCATTTCTGCGCTAATTCCACTGAAATTCCTAATGAATTTTCTGTAGAAACTAGCCAAACCCTGAAAACTTCTCACCTCGAAAACATTTCTTGGTGATGGCCAATTTATAATCACCTCCACTTTACTTGGATCCATCTTCAATTCATTTGCCGATATGACAAACCCCAAGTAAATGAGTTCTTTCTTCATAAATGAAGATTTCCTCATGTTGACCAATAACTTCTCTTGCTATAGCATCCTCATTACTGCAGCTAAATGCTTCAGATGTTTTTCTTTTGTTTTGCTGAAAATCAATATGTCATCTAAATAAACAACGACAAACTTACCAATGAATTCTTTCAACACTTCATTCATCAGCCTCATGAATGTACTCGGTGCATTCGTCAAACCAAACAACATGACTAGCCATTCGTACAAACCTTCGTTGGTTTTGAAGGCTGTCTTCCATTCATCGCCTTCCCTCATGCGAATCTGATGATATCCGCTTTTCAAATCCACCTTTGAAAAAAATTTAGCTCCACTTAAACAGTCCATCAAGTCATCCATCTATGGCAATGGAAACCTGTACCTGATGGTTATCTTGTTAATGGCTCTGGAATCTGTACACATTCTCCATCCTCCATCCTTCTTTGGACTTAGTACCATTGGAACGACACACAGACTTAAACTTTCTCTGATCAGTCCTTTATCCAACAGTTCCTATACCTGCCTTTTGACCTCTTCGTTCTCCTGCGACGTCAATCTGTATGTTGCTTTGTTCGACAAACTGGCCCTTGGTATGAGGTCCATGTAATGGCTAACGCTCCTCATCGGTGGCAACGAATGAGGTAATTCATCCACCACTATATCAACGAACTCTTCCAGCAGTTCCTGAATTTCCTCGGGCAGATCATCCACTCTTGTGTTGGTCAAAGAAACTTTTGGTTTTCTGACCACAAAGAATTGTGGATCTTCCTTCTTCTTTACTTCCACCAGAAATTCCTTCCCACTCATGAGAAGTACCCTATTTTTCACTTCCGGTTTCATCTCCTTATATTTTATCGGAAGTAGCATGTGTGTTCTCCCATTCTTCTCTAAAGTATACGTATTCATCTTCCCATCATGAACTACATTTCTGTCATATTGCCATGGTCTTCCTAGCAATAAATGACATACATCCATAGCAATAACATCACAGAGAATTTTATCATTGTATCCTCCTATCTTGATGTCCACTAAGCACTGTCTAGTGACACTCACCTGATGTCCCTTCTGCAACCATGAAACTTTGTATGGACTTGGGTGATCAGTCATCTCCAGTTCTAACTTTTCCACCATCTCGGTTGAAACGAGATTATTTGTGCTTCCACTGTCCACAATGACCTTGCATTTCCTGTCCTTGGTCTTTCATGCAGTTCTAAATAGTCTATTTATATGAGCTATGTCCTCCACCTCCTTCTCAGGTGTTAAGAGAACTTTATACATCATCAACGACCTTCCATCTTCTATGTCTTCTGCTTCAGCAGCTCACCTTTGTGCCTTGGTGATGTGAGCTTCTCCTTTATCTATCTTCCTGTCTGGAAAGTCAACTGCCTTGTAACCATTTTTCCCACATGTGTAGCATGTGACAATTCCTCCTCTGCCTCTTCCTCTACCTATGGTACGAGGAAAAGTATTAATATCAGTGTATCCTCTGCTCTTTTCTATCTTTTGCCTTTGTTGTTCAGCATGCTGGCCTTGTTGAGAACTTCCACCTCTTTCCATTCTTATCTGAGGCTTCTTCCAGTCATCTTTAGATTTCTGGAACCTATCTTGGGCAACTAATTTACCTTTCGGCTGGCTCCTACCTCGGCCTCGTTGTGCTAATTTACGGCTTAGTTTTTCCTCAGCCTTCAGTGCCATCTGATACACATCCTCAACCATTCTGATGGTTGTCATACTCATTTCATCCTGGATATCGTATCTCAAGCCATTCATATATCTGGCGAATTTTTCATTATCGCTCTCCCGATGACCTACTTTGATATTGAGCTTATAGAATTCTTCGATATACTCCTTCATCATCATAAACTTCTATATTAGGCTCTGCATCCTCCTGAACAGTGTGATATGGTAATCCCTTGGGATGAACTTTGCCTTCATCTTCACAATCATTTGATCCCATCTTTTGATATTTTGCATGCCTTTGGAACGTCTATCTGCTTGAAGTTCGTCCCACCATAATGCTGTGTGTCCTTTCAATTTTGTGACAGCATGTATGACCCTTTTATCCTCTTCGATATCTTCATAATCAAAGTAGGTGTCAAGAGCTCTAATCCAATCCAACAACTCTTCTACATCCAGACTTCCTTCATAGACCGGAATGTCCATTTTTGTCCTTCAAATCATCCGAGCGATAGCCTTAATTAACCGTTCATTAGCGGCATCCTTGGCTGCAACTTATCCCTACTGTTCGACTTCAACTTTGCCTTCGGAGTCACTTAGATCTCCAACACTGGCTGTGCGTCTCTGCGCTGCTTCCATATCTTTCAATATCGCTCTGAGATCGCGTATCTGCCTTTCCATCTCTGGATTCCTGTCAGCCTACCTCTTCTTTGCACATCCCTATCCTCTGGATTAGGCGATTGTCTTTCCCTTCTAGGCGGCATGGTGAATTCCTCTTTCTCCCTCTGGTTGAAGTATACAAACAGAAACTTGCTCTGATACCAAAATGATGCAGCATGTGCCACCCGGCATGCCCGTTCCTACCAGGACCTTCTTTTTCCCAGGCCCAAAGATCTAAAGTACTCTTCAAATCCCTTATCGGGACTTCTCTGAACCCACAGGATGCTCTCTTGATGATCTCCTTTTTCCTATCGGAGAATCGGACCTTGCAAGATTGTGAGTCCTGCACTCGGGTCTCAAAATCCCCGAAACCCGATGAATATTTACCTGTGCTCCTTTCCTATTGTCAGAGATTGTTCCATCGGGAAATCGGTCTTTGCGAGGTAGTGAATTACTCACCTCAAGGATTCCCGATCCTCGATCCGGGATGGCACTCTCGCTACAGCCTTAGCCCCGCTGGCTACTCCTTTCCCGCGTGACCTGCCAGTCCATGAGACCACGGCCCGTTCCCTATCGGAAATTCGGGCTTCGCGAAATTGAAATGTGTGGAACTTACGGCTTTGGGATCTCTAATCCCTGACTTCCGATGCCACCTGTCCTTCTTTATTGTGCTCTGTGGCCCATGCACTAATCATCGATTTCTGAGATATCACCTCTCGCGACCTCTCAAGATTTGACGCTAAACTTGGTGTCTCCAACTTGTGAACCTCCAAGTTTACGATATGTCGATGCCACCTGTCGTCGTCTCCCTACAGGGCTAACCTCCCAACACCTGTCTTCCACCGGAATGGCGTGACTGTGGGACCGTCGCATTTTGCGAAATCGTGGTTTCTCCTGCTGCGATTCCTTTGTATGCGAGAACCCCGAAATGTCAAACCTCGACTCCCTGGGATCTCACGACACATATCCCTACTAGGATCCATGACCCTGATCCTCTCGGAATTTTGTGAATTGTGATTCCTTTCCACAAGAGTTCCACGAACACGGAAACCCTGATATCCTGAACTCCAAATATCCAGGGTCTTCCTCTGTTCCTTCAGGATTAAACCCTGTGCAACTCTCTTGAGATCTAATGGTCGAAGGTATTTCACGCTTTTGCCTGTGAATCCTGAGCGTCAATTCTCCTTCCTCGAAGATTTATTGAGAAAACTAACTGTCCTCTCTCAGAACTTATCCTTCGACACCTGTGCTTGCGACTCCTGCTTAAACTTCCTTCGGCATGAATTCTCCTGTGCTAACCTGTAAATATTATCACGAAGGTGCTCCACCTCCTGAGCTTTTCAAATCTGACTCTCTTAGAGGGTTTTTTTACGCTCACTCCTTGCACTCGACATTCAACAACTTCTCAAGTGTTGAATCCTTTAGACTCTGTGCAACTCTTGCAGCAGTCATCTTTAGCTTCCTTTTCTCATATTAACAACTAAGATCTATGATTCCACCTGCACACTCTTTGCACGGCTTCAACAACAACCCAAATCAACTTCTGGGAAAATAAGAACCAAAGTTAGACTACCAAGCCCTCATCAACGCACTCCTTGTGGATGAATTCAAGTGCACTCTTTGCAGGAATCTCCTGGCTCAGATAGAGAAACAATTGACACTTATTCTCTTTCTCTTAGACTTCATTTGAACCCTGAAATCACATGCACAACATATACAAAGCAAATGCATATCAAGAAAACAAACATTCATGAGCACATAAACCACATACACAGAGAAACAACACCATCCATGAATTTGAATCAAAATTTCATTATATTAATTCAAATGCTTATACATGGGTGTTCTTCACAATTCTCTCTGCTTGCTCTTTCTTCTGAATGCTTGATTTTGGCTAATGACTAATGTTACAATAATACAATGAGGGTGTCTATATTCGTTTTCCCTCCTTCCACCTAAAACTGTCTAATCTGGAAAGTAAAATCCTATCTACCTGCATTAAATCTATTAAATTCCTCTTATCTACTTCATACAAGAGTGTATGGATCGAGGTATGATACATTACAAAAGGCGCTCGTTCATAAAGGATTCATCAAAGACTTGCGCTACAATCCCAAAGCACTTTCAAAATTTTGGGTTTGTTTATGCAGCTGAACTTTCGCTTGATGTGCTGGCTCGCTTGCTGAGTTGGCGATGCTCTTGCATCACAGATAGATTGATTTGTAATACCACACACCACAGTCCTCAACCCCAACCACCACCAATGTATGGCACACCTCAATATTCGTCGATGTATGGGGTAACCTCTTATTACCCCCAACCCACATATCAATAGCCATATCCTGTTGCTATTCCTCCACCCATCAATGGGCCACCATCGACACCCCCAATACACCGACCTATCTAGACAAGTTCTGACACCCCCTCTACCTCAGCTTATACTCTAAGTACTAACAAAAGTTCCATGCCTTCCTACATATCTTACGGATCACAAATCCCACAGAATCTGTACTTTCCATTTCCTGGTCGTCCACAACCTATGGTTCCCCAACATCCTCACACCGAGGTGAACTTTGTTCAACCCTCTCTAGTTCAGCAATATCAAAATTTTGAACAACTAAATACGGAAAATATGACCTATCCGTCAAATAATTCCAAAAAGAAAGGAAGAAATAGGAACAATAACAACCCAGGCCAAGGCGAGAATCAACCCCAAGAAAATCAACCTACTGGGGGCAACCAGAACTAGGGAAATTAGAACCCCCAGGGGAGAAATAACAATAAGAGTCAAAGGAGAAATAACAACACTATCAAAACTAGCTTCCCTTGTTCCATTTGCAGTGAGTTCGGTCATTATACTCATCATTTCCCCCAAATCACTGATTTTAGATGGATGAAAGACTTAGGCAGTCTACCACATCCTACAACATCATTTTCCCCTCAGTAGGCCCCACAACAATACGTGAAACAACCCCCCCAATCATGTTGTAGAATCCCATTCCAAACCAAGGTGTGATTAACACCCAACAAGAGATACCATCTACCCCACCTCAATTGGGACAGTACCTCAATCCAAACAATCCAACAGATCACACAATCCTCCTCACTAGTGAGGAAGAAATCCTTCTTCAAACATGTAATCATCAATACCATGCACCCACTGAGTCTCCTCCCATTCCTCCATAAACAATCCACACACCAATAGGACCCCCGTTGGTGATCCCTCGCCCTAACATAAAACCACCTGTTCGCATCCCTCCCATCCCATTGTGCAGGAATTTCCACAACCCATAGGCTAGGGAAGCTCATAATTACAGTTTGGTTGATGACTTAGCACAATCCCTAGATTCCATGTCAGTATTAGAAGTCCTTCAAACTTGTCCCACTCAGCAGAAACCATTACTTTCCACCTTGGGAGAAGTCGACCCTCCAGATACTCGACTCATCACATTTGATCGCGACAGCGGAGAACCTCACCTTCCCGCTCTGATCTCTTTTCAAATACCAGTAAAAATTTGGAACATTGCAATTCATCGGTGCATCATTGATGAAGGAGCATCCACATGTATTATGTCCAAATTTGTATAGCAGAAACTTGGTTCCCCCGAACTCATACCATCTTCCATTACCTTAAGAGATTATAACAGATGACCATCATCTCTCGAAGGACTCTTCCAAAATGTCCCTGTAGAACTCGGGGGAAAGACCATTCTTATTGACATTGAAGTTATCGATGCCCCACTTGATTATAATATCCTATTTGGTCGTAGCTACATGTACGCTATGAAGGAAGTTGCCTCTTTCGTCTTTCGAACGATGATGTTACCCCATAACGGGAAGATCATTACCATTAACCAAGTCTCACATTATGAGCCTAACCCATCTGCGAACATTGATAACATTCTTCCTCTCATCCACACGAGTCATGATGCATACCCACTCATCAAAATGGGTCCCAAAATTTTCAAAGACCCATCATTGTTAGGAACTTACCATGCTGCACCACCACTCTTTAATCCTTCCAATCAAGTATGTGTTGTATCATCCAATGGAACTGACATAGAGGATAGCCTTCCTCCTAGGGAGGCTTCTATCATATCTGACATCCCACTAGTCATAGAGCTCCCCCCTCATGAGCCTCCTGCAAACTCGTCGACCTCACCAATCCACAATTTCACCTCTCCCCAAGGCCATGTCCTAGTTTGGAGGATAGTTCCCCAAGCCATTACTCAAATTCCCTTCTTCTACCCTCCACCTGGCATACAATATTTCCAAGTAGCCGCAACGCTTACCCTCCTTAATATGGTGTTAGCAATTCCATTTCGGTATTTACATCCACCAAATATGGTCCCTCAACCATCCCTTCCCCCTCAAACGGAAGGAATCCCAATGATGATCCCCATACTCATTCCCACCATACCCTCTACACCCCAACTCACTACCCTCCCTGCCACAGCTGGGGGCAAGAGAAAGAAGAAGTAGCCCATAACTCCACTTCCCCTATGTGTCCAACCCCCTTGTGTGCTATGTGAGAAATATGGACACCAAACCAACAAGTTCCCATCTCTTCTTGAGTTACGGAACCTAATTTCGCTCAGTCAAACACCATCCATGCTCACCACCATAGTAGGTACTACTGCCCTTTCCTCTCACTCAAGTAGTAAAGGGTTGTGAACCAAATTCACTTGTGCGATATGTTCAGAATATGGCCATTATACACACCATTGCCCAGGAGTACCATGCTTCTGGCAGACATTAGCTACTGTACGCCAAAGCTTTCAGAACAAACCCAATCTAGCTACATCATCCCTACAAAACATCACTGACATCCATTATTTCACAACTTCAATCAATGAACATATGAGGTGCCCTTGCTCTCTATGTGAATCCTTAGATCATTTTACATACCAATGTCCCATGATCATTGAATACAGGCAATGCCAATTGACCTTGATTCAAACCCCTACAGAATCGATGGTTGACCTTACCTCGTCACTAGAGATTCTTCATATCATTTCTCCTGAACCCGAGGCCCTACCAATGCCTCAGTGGTTCTTGGATGACTTATCCGAGGATTCACACCCAAATCCCCCCAATTATCCCATTCATTTCCCTATGGAAATTTTACATCCAACTACCACGAGTACTCCTCAGTACTTCGATATTTGTTTTATGTTGAGCGAACCATTTCAATTTCATTGCATTGTTCTCCTTGCTTCTTCATCACTAGGGGGCAGCCACACGGCGACAGTCACCAATATCACTCCTTACGACCCCTTATATTCCCTCCAATTCCACTATGACGAGGACATACTCGAAGAGTTGAACACCCCCGACTACCCATGGGATGTGCTACACCACCGAGCGCTCTTCTTTCCATAAGAAGCCTCGAGGCCTCCTAACCAACAGCCCATATACGCGGCCGAAACCAAGGATTTTATCCCATCAGGGCATATCGATTGGTTCAAAAACCCCATTCCTTCCCCTGATGCATTTGAACAAGGAAACATGGCCAACATTTACCCAACCATCAAAATCGACATTTCCATAAAAAATGGATTCGCCGAGGAGATCACCAATGGCGCCGCATGCACTCCTCAAGAAATCACTGCCTATAAAGCCCCCTTCCAAGAATATTGGGATATTTTTGCCTAGTCGTACACAGAAATGCCTAGCCTTGATCCCTATATCGTCGAACATCACATCAACACCTAGCCTGACATTACACCAGTTTGTCAAAAACAATGACTGCTACACCCATCCAAAGTAGCATCCATCAAAGCTGAGATTGACAAATTATGTGTGATAGGGTTCATCTACCCCATCACCTATACATCATGGTTTTCCAACCCTGTACACATTAACAAAAAATAGGGCACTATCCGCTTCTGCATGGACTTTCGCGATCGCAATCACACATGTAACTACCCCTTGGGGTACCTTTTCATATCATGTCATGCCTTTGGTCTTAAAGAATTTTGGTGCAACTTTCCAACGGGCTATGACATACATTTTTCATGATCTGGCTCATCTCATCCTTGCATACTTGGACGACCTCATAGCTCGATCTAATAAACACACCCAACATCTTGATGATTTACGGATCATCTCTCAACGGTGTCTTCAGTACAACATCTTCTTGAACCCCCTCATGTGTGTGTTTTGCATCACTATGGGGCGCCTCCTTGGATTCATCATTTTCCAAAGAGGTGTTATCATGGACCCCCTAAAAGTCCAAGCCATCACAGAAATTCCACCTCCCTAGAATTTACGTCAACTCTAGAGCCTACAAGGAAAAGCTAACTTCCTACGGTGATTTGTCCTAGACTACGCCACTCGTGCACATGGTTTACTTTGCTTACTATGCCACAACATCCCATTTCACTGGGATGAACATCCCCCAAAAGAATTTGACGCTCTTAAAATGGAGTTGTCTAATGCCCCTTTAATTAGTTCACCCGACTATAATCATGACTATATCCTCTACATATCAGCATCAGTTGTCTCAGTAGAATAAGTTCTTGTTCAAATTGACGATGACAATCATGAGAACGTCATTTACTACATTAGTAAAAACCTCTCTAGTCCAGCCTTGAAGTACAAACACGAAGAGAAACTAGCCCTTGCATTCGTCCTCACAGTCCAAAAATTGCGTCATTACATTATGCTTCGCATGACTAATGTCGTAGCATATTCCAACCCTATGCAATACTTTCTCAGTCATCGACAAATTAATGGCAAATTTGACCGATGGATCGTTATCCTTCAGGAGTATGATCTTGAATTCTCAACACCCAAGAGAAAGAAAGCTCTCATCCTCGCTGAACTTGTCATGGCCTTCCCCTCTGATACTACCAGTACCCCCATCAATACTGACTTCCCCGACGAACATCTCTTTTCCATAACTTTGGATGATCCTTGGTACGACGACCTTCTCGTCTACCTCCAAACCCAAAATCTTGATAACCACCTCTCACGAGATGATCATCATCGTATTCACCACCAGGCCCCACACTACCTCCTCATTAGAGACATCTTATACTGGCGAGGGTTCGACACCATACTTCATTGATGCTTGACTATTGACGAGGCCGATAGAGTCTTGAACGAGTACCATGGTGATGCATGTGGGGGCCGTCTTTCAGGAATGTCCACAGCTCAAAAAATCATTTGAGCAGGTTATTTTTGGACTACATTGTTTCACAATTGCATTCATGCCATGAAGCGATGTGAGAGGTGTCAGCTTTACACCAACAACGCATGAGCACCACCTTCTCTTCTTCACTCTGTCATTACTGTCGGCCCCTTCTGTAAATAGGGCATCAACTTCATGACTTGTAATCCCCCATCCAGCAATGGCCACAAATACATTGTTGTCGCAGTCAATTACTTCAAAAAATGGGCAGAAGGTATGCCCACCTTCAACAATATTGTTGACACTGCATCATGTTTTTTCTTTAACCACGTCATATCCTGCTTTGGAGTACCACTCCAACTAGTTTTTGATCACGGGAAACACTTCGAGAATGAGATTTTCATCAAAATCTCATCTTGCTTAGGATTCTCTCATGAGTTTACCTCACCATATTACCCTCAGTCTAACAGATAGGTCGAAGTAGTTAACAAGGTCCTTAAGACCATGTTACAGTGCACGGTTAATAAACATAAGACCAATTGCCATCATATGTTATTTTTCATGCTATGGGCTGTAACACCCCTCCTAGCTAAGGACATTTACTCAGTCAACCGATGATTTTTTTTTTTAAAGTGTGTGCGCGTGTGCAGAAGAAAACAACCCCCTCGACTCTACGTCAACACTCAACCAACAGGATGCAAGTAAGACGAACACAATCGAGACAACCCGACATATCATAGCGACGACAAGAAGCAAACGCCCCGAACAGGAGGCGGGCAACTAACGACTGTAGGCAGAGACAGACACCAGGGGTTAGGCACAGTATGGTCACAGAATGAAAGAATCCATCAGTAGAGTCGCAGTAGTGGAATTGTGCCTTTAAACAACCCGAGACTACTGATACGGCTCATAATGTGTCGCAAGAGTGGAACTGTGCCTTTAAATAGCCCAAGACTCTTGATACAGCACTCGATTCCTTCCACCAGATCACTCACCGGCATACATACTAAGCTGCAAGGGGAGTCTATATCCCGCCCGACATGGACCGACTACGCAATACAAAACCACCAAGTACTACCAGATCAAGGACAACACGACCTCTATGGGAGACGCAAGTCAGGAAGACTAAATCGACTGACCACTATTAAGCCCTGAAGACATCAACAAGCCCAATAGCTCCAATACTTATCCTTAACTGAAGGGACTTTAACCTAAGGTACAACCAATAAATTCAACCCCCATATTATCCTGCCTTCCCTGCCCAATAATCCTCATGTAGTAATAACCTCACAAAACAAAAGCAGCGTGATTTAAACATCGTCCTTAGTATCCCTTTAAACAATATTGACATCACAATTTGACATCATCCTAAACATTCATATAAGCCAGTATTAACATTGTGATCCATCATCATTGCCATATTGTAATAACCTACAAATATTAGCAGTGAAATTTAACATCGTCATTAGGGTTCCACTTAAACAATAATGACATCGCAATTTCAACATCGTCATAAACATTAAAGCTAAGCCAACACTAACGTTTCCATCTAAACATTAATACCATATAATAGCAGTGCAATTTAAACATGGTCACTAGTATTCCATTTATACAATATTGACATCACAAATTACCCACATTAACATTTCAACTAATACTCCTATTGTAAATAATCATTACTTATCCTTGCAATTCTCCGCATAACATTAATTTAATAATATAGACATTTCAACTAATAGTAATGATGTGGCAACTGAATCACATACTTAACGTTGCAATTCCTCTAGCGTTAATATTCAATTAATTCACATACTTGTTTCAATTTAACCATTGCAACTATGGTAGGGCCATATATACCACTGCAAATAACAAATGCCCAAGGTAAGAAAACCCTAATTATCCCCAGGCCTAACTGTGGTAGAGTCAATAGTGAATAATTAACCCATTAAAGCAGCATTCAAATAACTTTTAAACATTGAAATAACATTTAAAATCAATGAACCTTTAAGACCCTTACACTCACGTTCTAAATCAACTTTCACAATAAACAATTTATCATTTAACATTCTAAAATATTGAAGTTATCATTCGAAACACACCTTTAACCATGGAGATCCGCATCTAAATTTATTGAATATTAAAATCATGGTAGCATTCGAATGAGCATTTAAACATTAAAACAAAACATTTTAAATCAACGAACCGTTAAACCTTGACACTAACGTTCTAAATCAACCTTCTTAATAAACAATTAATCGTTTAACATTTAAAAATTTGAAGTTTCCATTCGAACAAACTTTTAACCATTGAGATAAACTTTCAAATTTATTGAATATTTAAATCATAGTAGCATTCGAAAGAACATTTAAACATTAAAGATAAAACCCTAAAATTATTGAACTTTCAACATTCGAAAATAAACTTTTGACATTTGAGATAATCATTTAAATTTACGGATTTTTAAAATTAATTAAAGCGCATTAGATTAAACATTTAAGCATGGAAGTAAACCTTTAAGTCAATGAACTGTTACATTCGAAAATTAAACATTGGAATAAGCGTTAGAATCGATTTATGTGATAACCCAATTATTAAGTTCTCGACAATTACCTGCCAGTCATGGGTGCTTTAACCTTCCTCCCACGGTGAAGGTTCATGGTGGATGATCTCTGAAATCTAAGGGTCGATAGCGTGCTCTGGCAGGTAGCTGGAATGACATTAGTATCCATGCACGAAAATCAACTTGTGGGCAACCTCAGCGTCAAGGGATAAATGCACAACCTCGGGTCGGTGAACGTTGAGCAAAACGAGGGCGAGATGTCAGAGGTTAGGTTACAGCGGCGCTGCCCTTGAGTTAGCATATCGATGGCATCATCAACAAGGCGCAGCCTCCGAAAGCCAACTAAGAAGTGTGTGGGAGGTCACTTATCACCCACCGTATGTTCTGGTCGCTAGGCGTTGCTGTTATCAATTATACAGATTTGCATTAAAGGAAATGCATTTAAAAATGGAACCCTACGCTCCAGCTGCCAACCGTTGTGATCAGTAACGAAGGGTTGAAGGTCTGGCGCCTAGTCAATAACCTAAACACTATTTGACTGATATGGTTTTAAATTTTCGAATAAATAAAAATCATATTCAATTAAACCAATTTCTTAATACTGCAAATTAACTAGAATTTTCATTCCGGTAAATAATATGAAGGTTGCGATTCATTTTATACGACTCTCCTTTAATGCACTGGTTAATTTTTTTCCCGTCCAATTCCATAACTGAATTTGTCTGAGTTGTAAAATTCAATTGATCGGATTATTAAGTCCGTGGTTGATAATTAATTCGCACATAATTATCATACTTAATTTACACGTAAATAGGCGATTTTGTCACTACGATACAGTTATGAACCCCTTTAAAAATCATTATAGAAACCATATTGATTCTCTTAAAGTAAAAATAAAGTTTTATGAGTATTTCTTTTGCTGCATAAGATCATGGATATTTTGCAGACCTTCAAACATCTCACACAGGTATCGGTTTAAAGGTGGAGGTGCAGGAGCGTCTTCCATGAGGTACGCACCATCAAGCATGAAGAGGTCGGAATAATTTAAAGGTAGACGCGAACAGTGCGGGTTTA
>ML862319.1:6019-17444 GCA_009831015.1 Picea engelmannii
AAAGGGGACTTGACGAAGCTGTCGCATTCGCATCTACAATTGTAAGTAATACTGTAGTTATTCTCATTAATATGACACACTTGGCCTGTTTCTTTCTAGTTTGTGTCTGATTTTACATGAACTTATCATTGATAGATAGATCTCTTTTCAAGCTAATATCAATAGAGTAGGAAGCAGTCGTACTTTATTTGTCTACAGGATTCATCGAGGAGCGAGAGTTTGGAGCTCGACTCAAAGCATGCAGGGACAAACGTAGATAAAGAGGTACCTCTATTCTCCTTCCTTCTCATGTATTAGTTTGTATAGATTTGAAAGGAAGTTAGTGTCCACGTTAAGCACTTTCTGTCTTAGAGTTAAGGTCTAGCTCTTTCAGGCAATCTACCTCTCCACAGGGAGATTTTCCTAGAATAGAAATTGGCGACTCCGTTGGGGAAAGAGAGGAACTTTCCTAGTTTTTTTTTTCCTCATAGACCTTGCCTTACACTCTGATTTTTTTCAGACCTTGTTCACCCCATTTATCTGATTGCACTTGCTGATTGACTCTTCACCCCATCACACTCAGCCTGATTGTCAAAATTTGACGGAATTTTAGGTGTTTTGGACATTTTTGTGAGTTTTTGGGCACCATCGCTCCCATGCCTTGTTAGCAGGGCACCAACGCTCCCTTAGAGTGTTAGAAAAAACTTTATAATGCTCCTTCCCCCTTATACCAGAGCACCAACCCTTTTTGCCCAAAATTTCTTCAAAAAATTGCAATTTTTGGAGGTCCAGACCCTGTTTTTTCACTTGCTGAGTTGCTTTGTGATTCAATGGTCCTTCCTTTGACCTTTGAGATGCTTCCTTTTAAGAATTAAACACCTTATTGTTCATATTTTATGCCCTTCTTCATTCTTTTTGATTTTTTGTTGTTGAGAGCTTGAAATCAATCCCTTGCTTTCTTCTCTCCTATCCGACTGAGCGGGAACTCTAGTGAAGGACATCTGAAGTCTGTAAATCTTCTCATTTGGTTATTTGAGGTCATCTGATCCAATATCTTTCTCCTTCCTTTCACATTTTTGGTTTTCTTTCTCTTGGTTGACTGCAAAAGGCTGTGTTGTTTGTGTGAAATCTACATTTTCTTGTCTGAATCTCCTTGATCTGAAAAGGTAGTTGATAGGAGAATTATCATTTGCATGCAAATGAAAAAAGTACATTTTAGTGATTAGTTTGCATTTTTTAAATGTTGTAGCATCATGTTGGATCTGATTGAGAACAAAATTGATTGAAGGCATTCCTTATCAAGTGTTTGATAATGAAAACGACTCTTCCTCTTTCCCTTAAATAGGTATTCATTGAAAAGAAACGATTGCTTATCATATTTCATGCATATTTTTGGGAATTGAGTCATCATTCCATCAGTTTCACTTTCGTACACCCTCTGAGTACACAACAACCACTAAAATCAACGCTTAATTAAATTTTATCAGACTTTTTACATCTTTGTTAGCAAGCCTACATTAGTTTAAGGTGTAGGGCTTTGGAATAGGTTGAAAGGATAACTTTACAAAGCTGTCAAACAAACTTAGTATCTTGCAGTAGGGAGATTCAAATCCAATTGTCATATTAGTCTACCTAGGATCCCCCTCTCACATGGGGGTTACGCACGAGGTCACATTCAGGTGAGTTACGGAGATTATCCCTTGGTGGCCCAACTGTTTGTAGTGGTCGAATCGTATATTGGGGGGCGCTGGAAGGTATACCCACAATGTTGAGTGGAAGCCTTTCATGTTGATTTTAGACTTGTTATCCTGCCCATACATTCTAACTGGACTGTCGACTGTACCTGCCCAGGGGCTGACTACGAGTTGGTGACCTTAGTAGCCACAATATTTAGGGTCTCACACAAGGTGACGGTGAAGGGAAGTCTCATTGTACCTGGAACAAACATTGGTCAAATTCACTCGGGCTCCTTGGAGGTTAAATCCAAAATTACTGCGTGGAAGCTTGCACCAAGGCGTAAGTCCGTTAAGCAGGTCGCCAACATAATTGATCCACCCGCTCTATCCCCGCCCCTTCGTATTTTGATCTTGCGACATTGGATTTCATCACCAACTAGTGGTTTCATCATGGGAAGGTTTGTTTGATTGTTTTCTTCTTAGATTCTTAGCGTGTGCTATTTGTTTTACTTAGTGGACCTTAGGTCGAGTCAATGTTAATGGCATCGAATCTTGAGAGTGCCAATGGAGGAATCCCTTCTCTTGGGGAACCTTATACCTTTCCTTCATTTGGAAACTTTGGTCCTCCATATGTTGCCACACTGAGTCTTCCAGGACTCATTATTGGATTACCAGTTTGGTTGTTCCCCACTCTGGTGATCCCGAATCCTCCCAATGTTTTAGTTGCACCTAATACTTTGGATGTCAGTACACCACCCACACATCAACCTCATGTCGAATTTTCACCTTCTTCTCCCATTAAGCCTCCTTCCATTTCTCCTTATTTGCCTAGTGAAAGCTCTAAAGCAAGTAGCCAGGTTGATCATAAGAAGAAGAAACAGAAAGAGAAGAAGAAGAACCCGAAAAGGACAAAGGTCCCAACAACATCAGATGTTGGCTCTAAGAAACCAGTTACTGTTAATAGTACTAGGAGTGTTGATGAGGTCAACAAGATTAAAATGAAGAATCCAAAACCCAAATTCCCTTGCTTCCTTTGTAAGGGTGACCACTTTTTGAGGGATTGCCTCGGTCTTACCCAGGTATTAGAAATGTGGTACTCCACATCATCGACCTCTGTCGGTCATGCCGATGATACCCCGTCAACTAGTGATGTTCAGGTTGGTAAGAAGAAGAAAACTGTCAAGTTCCCTTGCATGTTATGTAAAGGTAATCATCACTCTCACTTTTTTCCTCGCATGTACGAGGCTTCTTCTCTTTTGGAAAAACTTCAACTTCCAAAAGTTTATCGTAAGCTTTCCTCTGACCCATCATTGGTTGATGGACTGGTCAATCTAGTTCCATCCCCAGTCAGGCCAGTTGATCAGGTGGTCAATCTAGTTTCCTCCTCGATTGAACCAAAAACTCAAGTACCTGATCCAGTTCCATCATTGATCAGCCCCACTCTTCATCAAAAGACTGACACTAAAGTGGTTGATCTATTTTCATCCTCGGTCAATCCCACTCTCCTGTTAGAGAGTGAGACCAAAGCGGTCGATCCGTTTCTATCCATTGACCCCATTCTTCCCTTGGAGAATGAAACTCAAGTGGTCGAGCTAGTTTCTTCATCAGTCGATCCTATTCCTCCATTGAGGAATGTCAAAGTGATTGATCCAGTCCCTTCCTCGATTAGTCCCACTCTTCCTCTGAGGAGTGTGAAAGTGGTCGATCCAGTTTCGACGTCGGTCGATCCCATTCCTCCATTGAGGAGTGTCAAAGTGACTGATCCAATCCCTTCCTCAGTTAGTTCCACTCTTCCTCTGAAGAGTGCTAAAGTGGTCTATCCAAGTCCACCATTGGTTGATCCGATCCAATCATCAGTTGATCCTACTCTCCTTCTAGAGAGTAAAACCGATACTGCCCATGTTTTTCTCGTTAATATAGACTCTACCATGCTGGGGGGCATTCCTCCTTCTCCTGCGAAACCCCCTCCAAGTAATGAGGCCATCCTTTTTGATTGGGGTGTGATAACTAGACCTCGTATTCCCTCCCACATTCCTTTCCAGATTACAGTACAGGTTCATGCTCGGGAGGTTCCTCAAACGCTGATAGATGAAGGTGTGTCCATTAGTATTTTGTCTTTTGTTGCTTGGTACGCTTTGGGTTGTCCATAGCTTGCACCGGTTACACAGAATCTGTTATATTTTAACAGAAGAACTAGTCAACCTTTAGGGATCCTTCCTCAGTTTCCTGTAACTTTGGGAGGGAAAACTGTCTTTATCGATGTCATGGTAGTCTGAGACCCCTTGTATTTTTCTTTACTCCTTGGGCGGGATTATGTCTATGCCATGAAAGCTATTGTATCCACTCTTTTTCATGTGATATCTTTCCCTCACAATGGAAGAATTGTGACTATTGATCAACTTTCATTCATTGACCCCGACTGGGTTACCTCCCTAAGTGGTTCTTATATGTAGACAGTATCACCCCCTCCACATGTCTATTATGTGGCGTTGTCTCCCATGACCTCAACTTTCGATGATTTGGATCCAGTAGTTGACATGGTGATCTCTTTGGTAGGGTTATTAGAGCTTGATCTCCTTACCCCTGTCACGACCCTCGACATGTGTTCCTTCCATAGTGATTCTCTTCCATCCAATGAAGATCTCTTTGAAGCCATGGCCATGTTTCATCCCTTGACATGTTACCCTTCTAGAGAATTATCCTCTTGGAAGCCATGATCAAGAAGCAACCACGAGCATAGTTTCTCTTCTATGTGGCAAGCTCGTTAAAAAATGAAATAGAGGCCTTGAGCATAGTTTCTCTTCTTTGTGGAAAGCTCGTTAAAAAATGAAACAGAGGTCTTGAGCATAGTTTTCTTCTCTGTAGCAAGCTCGTTAAATAATGAAACAACAATCTGGGGATCAAACCTGGAACCTTGAGCATAGTTCTTTTCCTGTGTCAATCTCGTTAAAAAATGAAACAATCACCTCTCCCTTCAAGTTGAGTCTTTCACCAGATCTCGTAGATGTTGAGTCGAGTCTTTCATTAGGTATTGTTTTTGAACCTTCATTTCATCCACCTGTATCCTTTTTCTCCATCTAGCACAGAAATTGGTGACAACCTCAAAGTCAGTGAATGAATTGAAGCTTGGGGGGCATGTCTCCAACCTTTGATGATCATTCTGGAGTTAAGCCACTGGCTTTCAAGCTGGGGGCATACCGAGCTTAGTCTTTGTTCTTTCTCATGCTCGTAAATACATGAGAATGCATCCAGGTAGACTTTTAGCTCTTTTTCAGACCTGTATGGATACATGAAAAAGGAACCCCCTGGAGTCTCCTTTAAGCTCTTTTCAGACTCTCTAAACATGAAAAGATTGTCGATTGATCTTGCTTCCTTTCCCACTCGTTAAATGGTTTGAAAGGGCATCTTTCGAGTGATAATTTATCTCTTTTTCGGCCTCACGAGACTAACATTATGAAAAAGGACAACATTGGAGTCATCTTTAAGTTCTTTTCAGACTCTCTAAAGATGAAAAGATTGTCGAGCACCTTGTTCTCTTCACGCTCGTTAAAGTATTTGAAGAAAACATCTATTGAGCGATAGTTTATCTCTTTTGTGGTCTCATCAGACTACTTTACGAAAAAGGAACTGAGAGATTTCTCTTTAAGTGTTTTTCCAGACTCTATAATCATGAAAAACCTTCGAGTTTTCTGTCTTTGGACTTGCTAAACAAAACATCGATAGGCCCATTTGGGATCAAACCCTTGCTTCTTCCATTTCGTTAAACAAAGGAAGAGGAACTTACCAAAGGTGATTTATATCGAGCATGTGTTATACTCCTTGAGCTCATTAAATCAAAAAGAGGTACTCGTCTATCTGGATGGGGGAAAATTTGAAAGAAGCAAGCCAAGTAGTCTCTTGAGAACATTACCAAGTAATTCTTAGAGTTGCCCTTGAACACGACACTTTGTCTTTGCGCACATCCTTTGAGTTTGTTTCACTCCTCTGGGTCACCCGACGTAAGTCACAACATCCACTGCATCATCAAGTTTTGATCCATGTCATGTTTTTGCTATTGTGCCTCAGTGTTCAAGGGAGGTATCCACCTCTAGGGTCATCCATCACAAATATCTTGTCTCAAAACCCATGTCAGTCCATGTTCATTTGATCTACCAATTACATCTCTATGTCTGTTTCATGTCGTTGATGGGGGATACATCAAGGCCCTCCTTCGACGCGCTTATTCCTGTCGACTTCAACACATTTTCCAGGAATTAGGATTAGAAGCCAGTTAGTACTTTGGGACCCGCATGCCTCAACGGTAGGCCTCCTCACATTCAAAAATAGATTTACATCATTGACCTTTGATCGGATGATTCCATGGATGTTCGACTCCATCTCATCCATTCACATTCGTTGGAATGTACTAGAGTACCTTGGGAATCATTGACATTAACGGTGATCTCCCTCGCGCTTGTTAACGGTTTACATCATTAACCGGTAATCAAGTGGTTTCTACAATGTTCAACATCAGGACATCTATTAACATGGTTAGATTTGTACTACATTGGGATCGATAAGAAGACCCTGGGTTGAGTCATCACTTTGATATGTACTCTGCCCAGCTTGCGATGTAGTTTCTTTTGAACAATGACATATATATTGTTACATAGATCCACTTTGTATTGGTCGTGGCTATGTCTTATCATCTCGTAGATCCACTGTGGATTCTTTGTGGCTACGATCAGTTCAGGTCATGAGAGTATAGATCCACAATGTATTTTCAGTGGCTATACCTTTTTTATCAGACACAAACTAGAAAGAAATAGGCCAAGCGTGTCATATTAATGAGAATAACGAAAACAGTACTTACAATCATAGATGTGAATGCGACAGCTTTGTCAAGTCCTCTTTGTCTAACCCTTGCTCGAAAGATCCACAACCTGGATGATAGCAGCTTCACTGATCACTCTCCTTTGACTGGCTATGTGTTTCCTATGAGATCATAGGTTTCATGCTAACAGTTCTTCCCCCCATCATCTCTATTCCACCACCACTTATGATATCATAAGTTTGGTTTGATTCTCCTTTTTCATTCCCCTTTCACCATTAGAAAGCTTGCTTATATAGCCTTGGAGAGGCTTTAACCACTTGATATATCCTTGGAGAAGTTGAGGATTTGCCTCCTTCAGTTGAGGATCTGCCCTAAGATCATGGCTGGACTAGGGATTCGAATCCAACTGCCTTCCAAGAATCAAAATATCCTTCCCCCATTCATCTCAACAACTTAACTACTTCCCAGAATAGGTAGCGCTCCCTCAAAAGGACCATCATAGCACTGTAGCGCTCCCTAGAAGGCTTTAGGGGGGTGCCAACGCTCTCAAAATCCATAGCGCTCCCTGAAAAGGGCCAGAGGAGCTTAATAACACTCCTAGATAGTGTAAGGGGGAGCACCGACGCTCCCAGAAGAGGTATAGGGGAGCGCTCCCCTCCAAAAACTCAGTTTTTGAGGTGCTTTCAGATGGAAAAAGGTTTTTACGCCTGCTGACTCATTTCTCCTCTTCCAAATCAAATGTGTGAGGTGTTTCAAGTGTCCTCTTCATGTCGTTATGGGCATGACATAGTCATCATGGCAGTATGCTTCCCTGACAGTTGAAATACTTGTGAGAAACATGCGACCCTTGCGACCTTGCGAGCAAAATGTGACACTTGCGACCTTTGTAATGAGGACACTTGCGACACTATCAAAGTGAGTATTTTTTATGTGTAATAGATTGCCCCCCAAAGTATGAAGTTAGAAGACAGGAACTGATAACTGAATTGATTTGTAGAAGTTCAAGCAAGGGTATAGATGCAGAGAACCCAATAGAAGCTACACACAAACATCCAACAAATATTATGACATGTTTCAAACCCAAGGCAGGCATACCTATGCTTGGGTGATCAAGACTTGCAAGATATGGTCGCCATAAAATACACTGCGGATCCATAATTGTATTGATAAAAAAGGTATAGCCACTAAAAATACATTGTGGATCTATAATTTCATGACCTGAACTGATCGTAGCCACGAAGAATACAAAGTGGATCTACGAGATGACAAGACATAGCCACGACCAATACAAAGTGGATCTATGTAACAGTATATATGTCATTGTTCAAAAGAAACTCCATCGCAACCTAGGGAGAGTACATATCAAAGTGATGACTCAACCCAGGGTATTCTTACCGATCCCGATGTAGTACGAATATAACCATGTGAATAGACGTCCTGATGTCGAACATGGCAGAAACCACTTGATTACCGGTCAATTATGTAAACCGTTAACAAGCACGAGGGAGATCACCATTAATGTCAATGATTCCCAAGGTACTCTAGTACATTCCAACGAATGTGAATGGATGAGCTAGAGTCGAACATCTGTGGAATCATCCGATCAGAGGTCAATGATGTAAACCTACTGTCGAACGTGAGGAGGCCTGCCATTGAGGCATGCAGGTCCCAAAGTACTAACTAGTTTCTAAGCCTAATTCGGGTTATCTGCATCTATACCCTTTCTTGAACGTCTACAAAGCATTTCAGTTAACAGTTCCTGTCTTCTAACTTCATACTTTGGGGGGAAATCTATTACACATAAAAAATACTCACTTTGATAGTGTCGCAAGTGTCGTCATTACAAAGGTCGCAAGTGTCGCATTTTGCTCACAAGGTCGCAAGTGTTGCATGTTGCTCACAAGTATCGCAAGTGTCAGGGAAGCATACTGCCATGATGCCTATGTCATGCCCATAAAGACATGAAGAGGGCACTTGAAACACCTCAAACATTTGATTTGGAAGAGGATAAATGAGTCAGCAGGATTACAAACCTTTTTCCGTTTGAAAGCACCTCAAAAACTGAGTTTTTGGACGGGAGCGCTCCCCTATACCTCTTCTGGGAGTGCCGAAGCTCCCCCTTACACTGTCTGGGAGAGTTATAAAGCTCCTCTGGCCCTTTTGAGGGAGTGCTATGGATTTTGACAGCACTGGCGCCCCCTTAAATCCTACTAGGGAGCGCTACAGCGATATGATGGTCCTTTTGAGGGAGCGCTACCTATTCTGGGTAGTAGTTAAGTTGTTGAGATGAATGGGGGAAGGATATTTTCATTCATGGAAGGCAGTTGGATTCGAATCCCTAGTCCAGCCATGATCTTAGGGTAGATCCTCAACTGAAGGAGGTAAATCCTCAACTTCCCCAAGGATATCTCAAGTGGTTAAAGCCTCTCCAAGTCTATATAAGCAAGCTTTCTAATGGTGAAAGGGGAATGAAAAAGGAGAATCACACTAAACTTATGATCTCATAAGTGGTGCTCGAAGAGAGATGATGGGGGGAATAATTGCTGGCATGAAACCTATGATCTCATAGGAAACACACAGCCAGTCAAAGGAGAGTGATTAGTGAAGCTGCTATCATCTAGGTTGTGGATCTTTCGAGAAAGGGTTAGACAAAGGGGACTTGACGAAGCTGTCGCATTCACATCTACAATTGTAAGTACTGCTGTCATTATTCTCATTAATATGACACGCTTGGCCTGTTTCTTTCTAGTTTGTGTCTGATTTTACATGAACTTATCATTGATAGATAGATCTATTTTCAAGCTAATATCAATAGAGTAGGAAGCGGTCTTACTTTGTTTGTCTACAGGACTCATCGAGGAGCGAGAGTTTGGAGCTCGACTCGGAGCGTGCAGGGAAAAATGTCGATAAAGAGGTACCTCTATTCTCCTTCCTTCTCATGTATTAGTTTGTATAGATTTGAAAGGAAGTTAGTGTCCACGTTAAGCACTTTCTGTCTTAGAGTTAGGGTCTAGCTCTTTGAGGCAATCTACCTGTCCGTAGGGAGATTTTCCTACAACAATTATTATTATTTTTGTTTGTATACCACAAGCATTACTTTAGACCTAGATTTTAATTTTCGAGGTTGGGTGACATTTTATTAGGAAATTGTTCTTAAATATTTCTTATCACGTTATTAGTTCTAAGGCCATATAGGTTTATTATCTTATCATTTAATCAATGCGACATACCCTTCAAGATGCACTAGGTGCTCCAAGGGTGCAACTCGCCTCATTTTGTTTCCCTTGCACGACGTGCCCTTCAGGATGCACTACCTGCTCCAATGGTGCCACTCACCTTTTTTTGTTTTTATTGCACGACGTTCCCTTCAGGACACACTATGTTCTCCAAGGGTGTTAGTTTCCTCATTCTGTTTTTCTTGCATGATGTGCCCTTCAGGACACACTAGATGCTCCAAGGGTGCCACTTTCCTCTTGTCTGACTTGGTAGACATCAAAAACCCCTGGAGTCAATACTCCGTTAGGTGATCTTGTGGGAGACAAAGGGCCCCTAAGGAATAAGACCCCTACCTTATTGCATGCCCCTTAGAATCATCGTGAGCGACTGTCACAGTATTCCCTCATGACATAGTAGGTATTCTCAAACTAGGTAATTGTTAACCTACATTTCGGTCCACAACGAGAGTATTAGTAGGTTGTGGCAGGGTTGCTTTCCACACCTCTCCCTCAACATCTTTGGTAGTCATGCATGACCCCTCTACTCTACATGTGAGTCTTGTCAGAAAGATATCGTCAGCCTGTGGCATCAACGAATCATGTCAGAAATAATATCCATAATCATATCATATAATCCAATTCAAAAATGTCATATATGCAATAATCAAACCCCAATAGATGACTCCCTGAATCGATCTGGAGTCTAAGAGTTTCCTCGATGCCTCTAAATCATCGAGGTCCAAAATCCCGCACACTCGGGAAAATTGATTCAATAGCACCTTTCTATGTCAATACAACAAAATAACATGTCAGCAATCCATAACACCTCATAATCATAATCAAATGGCCAATAGTATAATAATCTGGATCACTTGCAAGAAACTTTCCTCAAAGAATAAGCTCGCTCAGTGCGCAGAAGAGAGGGATGTTACATACACCTCCTCTTGGTCTAAACTTCGTCCTGAAGTTTCACAGTATATAAATGCATAAATAAAGCATATCATAGTATCATAAGTCTATCTATAAAAACAATGGGAATTGCTAGCGCATAACATATGTGTCCTCCCATGTCACCGAGTGCGGACTAAAGTTGTCCCACTAGAACTTGACCTGATCTACGCTTCGAAGCCATAGCTGTCAAATACAATGGTCTAGGATGCGGATTGGCTCTATCGTGAGAAAACCCTTATCTGATCCTACAAGGAACTCATGTAAACAACATGAGTAGGATCACTAACATAATGTCTCAAAACAGAGATGTGGAAGACATCGCTTATCTGCCTCAAAGAATTAGGCAAGCTAGTCAAATAGGCCACGGGCCTTCTCCTCTTCGCGATCTCATAGGATTCCATGAACCTAGGAGATAGTTTAGGACCCTTTCCAAACTTGATCAAACTTTTATGCGGTTTCACCCACAAGAATACTCGATCACCACATCTTATCTACGATTGACATGATAGGCATCGACATAACACGTATGTCGATCCTGTGCTTCCTTGATCCTTTGTATTATAGTTTTCAATTGAACTTCCATTGCTTGGATCGCTTTCGGTCCCACCAAGACCCTATCCTCCAGCAGATCCCAACTCAAGGCTATTAGTGTTTCATGGAAACCTACACAAAAGATCTATCTAAAGAATGTAAAAACAAAACTTATCAAAAAAGAATGAGAGATTCAATATGAAAGAATGAGAAAATATATTCACACTACTCCAATGAGCTAATGATTGATACATAGATCA
>ML862320.1:6514-23609 GCA_009831015.1 Picea engelmannii
AACTCTCGATGAACGAGACAATGCAAGATAACCATTAAGAAACATATAAATTTGACATAGGTCAACCAAGATTAATGTCACAATGAGACATAACCCTAGACAAATGTCACTTGATCCAACATCACCCTCGAGAAATATTGTAACGAATCTTAACCCTCATTGAACATTGTAATGCCATAGAAGCATTAAGGAATGTACCAATTCGACATAAGTCAACCAAGATGGATGTCATATTGTGACATAACCATTGACAAATGTCGCAATCCAACATAAACCTTGAAGAATGTTATAATGCAACATAACTCTTGATGAACATTGCATTGCAACATAATTAGCGAAGAACGTATAAGTCAACCAACATGAGTGTTACAATAGGACATAACCATATTATCAACCTCATAGTTGTATAGTGTAACATAATATTGAAAGGAAATGTCTTTAGGTTGCAATGTGATATAATATTGTGATCACCAATAGTGTCGCAATTTGATCACATGTGACATAATTTAAATTCAACCTCTTTATTTTATAATATAACATAAAATTCAATTCAATTTCTTAACGTCACAATGTGACATAATATTGAAGTTAATTATAAAGTCACATGTGACATAATATTGAGTCAACCTCTTCATGTCACAATGTGATAGAATATTGAAGTCAACATCTTAAATTATTTCTCTTGAAATGTTACAAACTTCACCATTGTTGCCTTAAGTTAACCATAATTCACCCCAAAAAAATCAAAGTCAACCATATTAAACTAAAGTCAAACATAATCAAGTATAGTCAACCATCATCCACCAACATAAATCAAAATGAATGAAATGCCATGGTGAACCATTATTAAACAAAGATAAACAATGTCAACCATATTTAATCATAGTCAACCAAATTCAACCATGACCAACCATAGTTAACAAAAGTCAAACATTATCAACCATGATTAAGGGTGGTCAAACATAATCAAACAAACTTGGTCAACCATAATTAACCATGGTCAAACCTAGTGAATCATGGTCAACCATAATTAACCATGGTCAAACCTAATAAATCATGGTTTATCAATTTTAAACATAGTAAATCAATGTCTACTCTACTGGAAAGCATCATCAACAATTATGTAGGCTATTCTTGTTCGTTTAATGCCAGATAGATATCGGCAAATCATTTCCAGTTGGCTGGCAGCCCACTTCTGCTTTATTTTTAAAGTAAATAAACGTGCACCCCGAAAATCTTTCGTTTTGCAATCCATTAAATCCCAAATATTCAGAGAGAGGACTGAAGAAAAGAAATGGATCACGTGTAAACATACTGTTGAAATGAGTTGCATGAATCTCCTCCATGGCAGTAGCATTAGTGAGGAACTTTTAAGAAAACAAATGGATCACGTTTAAACATAATGTTGAACTGAGTTGCATGAATCTCCTCCATGGAAGTAGCATTAGTGAGGGACTTTTCCAGAACGGGGGCCAGTTTCTTGGTCGACATTCTCCTCTTTTCCATCTCAATTTCATGATATTTCTTTTGGTCGACATTCTCCTCTTTTCCATCTCAATTTCATGATATTTTTTTTCCTTTTAAGAGAAAGCTGTAGCGAAAAAGAGTTTGGAAATGCAGTTATAGAATGATTTAAAAATAAAATAATAAATGATATTGCAGATTGAAACATCCTTCAAATCAACTAATAAATAATATTGCAGATTGACACGTCTTTCAGTTAAAGGACATCAAGTTGCAAATGCTAATACAATTTTTTGTAATGTCTTTTGCCTGAATAGAAAGCACAAGTCTTTGCCTGAATAGAAAGCACACCATTTTCAAGAAGGAGGTCACACTTTCGAGTTTGAGCGCCCAACGTAAATTTAACATAGGATTTCATGCAGGAGCTTCATCCTTCGTCTACTTCTTGCAGGAGCCAATCTTGTTTTTTGCATATCTGTTTTTCTCGAACTTCTCAACCACCCAGTTGTTTTTTGAGCTTCATCTCCTATTCGTTTGAAACTGTAGGCATCGGCTGATCTCCTTCTCCTTCTAAGAGAATTAGAGGCATTTGATCTTTTTCCATCGACGTTATTTGTCAAGGGCCGCTTAGATTTGCTGTTTGAATGGAAATTAGAAGGAGAGCCACCGGATTTATCAGATTCCACGAAACACCAATCGCACAATTCAGTATGATCTCCATTGAAATATCTTTGGCTGCAATATCTGCCAATTCATGACCAAAACATGATTATTATTCAACAAAAAAAGGAATCTGAACATGTCATAAATACAAATCTGAAACATCACAATACTAAAAGCTTTGTGTAGTCCTACTTGTGCTGGAAGCGGAATCGGCATTTGCTACACTCCATGATGCTCTGCAAAGCCTGCATCCCCGCACAAACTATCTTTCTCTTGGGAGAGAGATATTTCTTTGAGGCATAGTTGGAAGTTGGGAGTGGATTGATTAAATAATCCCTAGCCAGGATATTTCGTGGACCGTTCACGGTCTTTACTATGTTTGTTCAGAAATGAAAGATTCCTTCCACACACATACCGTGCACGCAACGGCACTGACAGTGGATGGAAGAAAACGCTACCGACGAGTCTTGACATTGCTATGTTCGTCGAAGATGCGAGAGTACTAGGTAGTCATCATGGCTTTCACTTTCCATTGACTAATTAATTGGTTGACTGAATTATCTACGGCGGAGAAAACCCTTAATTAGCGCTTTCACATTGCGGAATGATGGAATATCTCAGATATTCTATAATTTTTATCATTATCTACCGTGCTGTTCCAAATTCTACGATTGACAATGTCAGAGGTATGATGAAGGGGCTGGCAGTTGCTCAGAAACCAACGGTCAAATTCAATCTGAGAAAATAGTTTTGACAATTCTTGACCAAATTATTCATTTAATATATCAAAATGGTCGTACGATCTAGAATTTCAACGAATCTACAGGTATTCGTGATGCAATTTAAGGGCTTCGATGTGTATGGACATAATCATCACGTGTTTTCTTATCAACAAAAAATTGATCTTCCTTAAGGTTGTGTGGTTTTTCACAAACCATCGAAACTATCATGAAACCTAAAATACTTAAATCCAATCGAATGAAAAACAAAAAAGTGATCTAAATACTTAAATCCAATTAAATGAAAAACAAAAAAGTGGTGTTCCTTAAAGAAGGGCTATGTGGTTTTCACAAGCCATCTTAGGCTTGAGCTATCCATAAACCCTAAAATAATTAAACCCAATTACAATTTTAGAGAGAAAAAAATTGTTTTATTTTAATTTTCTTTTAAAAATATTATTTGAATCAATTTATTTTATTCTTTATTTTAATTTCTTTTTAAAATATTATTTTAATTCATTCTTTAATGCTTTTTCTTTAATAAATTGATTAGTGGGTGTGCCAATAATGCATGGACAAGGAAATGCACTCTTCTCCACAAACAATTGTTTATTCATTAATTTGTCTTATGTGTAAGAGAAGAGGAAGGACTGTGATGTGTTTACATATGGTACTACTCGAATTACATTGCAAATAGTTAATTGAGTGGGTATGCCAATGCTATGATGAGTCCTATAATAACCACAATTTTTTCTATTTCTCTTTCAATTGTTGAGCTAGAAAAAATGGTAATTGTTGGCTTTATCCTATATATTTATTCATATGTCATTGTTGGACAAGTTTACCACTGGAGTAAGTATGCACATATAAGACGATTTAGTGTTCTCATAATAGAGGATTAATTCACTAAAGTATTGGGTAAAAACACACACATATATATATATATGTGTATTGCACAACTATCTAGAAGTGTTGTACAAGAACAATTCAAGCACATAATTTACATTCAATTGATAGTTTGAATTAGAGTAATTTTTTTTTTTATCTCTTTCAATACTTTAGAACAAATACATAGTGCTTATGTTAAATAGAGATCTATTTACTTAGTTGGCATTAAAAGCAAGTAGTTAGTTGAGTAGTGAATAAAATATTAAAGAGATCCATCCTCCTATGCTTCTTGGTTAAATAGAGATCTATCTACTTAGTTGGCATTGAAAGCAAGTAGTAGAGTAGTGAAGAAAATATTAAAGAGATCCATCCTCCTATTCTTGTTGGTGAAATATAAATATATCTACTTAGTTGACATTGCAAGCAAGTATTCGAGTAGTGGAAAAAATATTAAATAGAACCATCCTCCTATGCTTGTCGGTGATTAGTAGCTAAGAAACTTTTCAGTGAGATTTCATCAACAGTGATTAACATAGTGGTTAAAGGCACCATGAATTTCATTGAATTTTCCATGGTGCTAATAATTAACACAGAGCATGTATTAGACCATGAATGGAATTGAAATTTGCACCCACATATTGTTTTTTTGGGGCAATGTTTTCTTTTCACAGTTGGAGTAATACTAATACATGGTATTTTGCACAATTAATATTAGTATTTTGCACAATTAATGACACAGAATGTTGTGTAGGCACAGTGGAACATTAATAATTAAAGAGGTGTACTAGGTTGCACCCACATCTTGTTTTTTTGGGAAATGTTTTCTTTTTACAATTGGATCAATACTAATACAAGGTATTTTGCACAACTAATATTAGTATTTTGCACAATTAATGACACAAAATGTTGTGTAGGCACAGTGGAACATTAATAATTAAACAAGTGTAGTGAGTGCATTGTGAACTTAGCATTTGAAGAGGAAGATTATAATTGTCAAATAAATTGCTCTAAGAGAAGAGGCATTGTACCATTGTTCAAGAGAGAGATCTCTGTATAACATGGAGAAGAAATACTATAAGTAAATTTCACATAGAATCCATGTTGGTGAAGTGAGTGTGCTATAAGTCCCTCGTTTATAGATCACATAACCCTTTAGTCCATGTGAGGCTAGTAAGGTCGGTCTTACTCCGAAGTCTCGGACTTCTAGAGCTATGAATCCAAGGGAACATGGCTTCTTTAGGCTTAGCTCAGGGTTTTCAAGTATCGTTCATATGGGTCCTTCCAAACGGATCTCTTCCGCTCGTCTTCTAAACGAAGATATTTCCTTCCTTAAGGTTTCAACTTTGCTACCCCTCCTGAGATTTATCATGAAAAGGGTAAAGGACTTGGGTTTGGAATTTTGATTGCACGACAAAAGGGGTCTAGAAGATGTATCCTCTTCGAACGGATTGTTTCGGGTCGACACGATATCTCCTATCTCGACCATCTTAAAAAATTATACCCCCGGGAAACCTCCTTAGTTAAATTGGGCATAAGGCCTATCAGTTGGAAGTGTAAATTCATAAGGCCATGAAAGCATACACATAACATAACCATTTCACATAGAAGACATTCATATATATATATATATATATATATATATATATATAAGTCCAAGTATCACCCATTATTCTAGTTCACCAAGTAAAGAAGGGAAAATACTTGTCAAAATCAAGCAATGGGAAGCAACTGTTGGAAGGGGTGCTTGTTTCCACCCAACCATAGGCTCAGTCACTCCAAACGAATTTACCACTAGCCACCCTCGAGCTAGACCACAATTCTCTGCAACACAATCCTTTCTTCTGGCTCAACAACAGTAGGGACGAAGGTTACTCTCCTCCTCCCACGGGATTTTGGCAATGGTTTACACGATACCAAGCAAGAAGGACCGACCTCATTTTTTCAGTTTGTATCATAACCAGTCCCGCTATTTTCTATGAATAGAACATTTTCTTCCAGTTATTCCTTGAACTCGATAGATTCACCTCTCGTCCTTGCACTCTTTGCAGGCCTCCTTCTGCCCCCCACACCTTCCTTTCTCACTTCTTCAGCAAGGTCATGTGTGTCTCAAATCCCTAGCCCACGGTCAAGTCTGGAATCCTTACATATGAGTGTCATGCCCCATCCCCTCATTAACCCTTGAGAAGTTCTTCCTACCTACCATATTGACTGTAATTCATTTATGGGTCAGAGGATTGTTGTAGTCCCGAGCAATTAAATCCAGTAAGTACTAGTTTGGTGAAGGTTAATGCAACCATTCCTGGTCCCCTTGATCTAAAAATAGGGTTTTGACTTGTTTTGTTATGAAAGCACCCTCTACTCCATTAAAATAAACTTTAGGAACTTGCCCAATGTCTTAGTTGTGTAAGAGGATTTATGTGTCAAGTTTAGGCTTCTTTTAGGTGTTTATGTGTGAGGTTTTTCAAAGGTTAAATATGTCATTTAAATAATACAACAACAAACATAAATTGCAGCAAATAATAACCAACAAACTCACAACAATAACAACATGATAAAGGAGTTCACCCCCAACTGGGCTACATCTCCTTGAGCCTCCATCAATGGACTAGGCTCTCTGGGATTAGTTTTTCTAAAATTATTTTACAAGATGATTCTCAACTCCAATGTATTTACTAACTCTACCATTGGGTTCATAATACATAAAAACCCCAAAAATTACTATTAGATCTCTAAAAACAGATCATGGCTCATCTAGGCATGACCTCTTCTACTGGTGGCCTTGATATTCCCTAGGCTTCCTTGTGGAAAAAACACCTGTAAAAGTCCTCAAATGCCTTTGCAACATGTTCCAATGAGTTTATAACATATCAATTAGTCAATAATGACTATTCAGTCACTGAAAATGGAATTCAGCTCCCCTGGGCATGACCTCCTTCAATGGTGGCCCTAAGTTCCCTAGAGTTGTCTGAAACTTCCCTGTATAAAAACCTACAATAGAAGTCTCCAAATTTATTTGAAACCTGTACCAATAGATTCAAAACGTCTAAAAACCCTTAGCTGGGATTTTTCGACACCTGGTTTGGCCAAAAATGATGAAGATAGACCTCTTGCAATTTTTCTCCTTCAAGCTTGTTGTCTCTGGTTTGCCAAATCGCACCTCCTATGTGAGTAACCCGGATTCTGGATGTTTCTCGTGCCTAAACCCAGCACGCATGCTGTTTCCACTAAATGTGCCAATTTTTCGCATGGTTAGGGATCCTAGCCCCCAATCCGGCGGAGGTGTTGGACGCATGGTTCCATGTGACCACGTCCCATGCAATTATAGGCACCCATTGAAATGGTTAGATATGTGACAAGTGTCGGGCGATAGGGAGCGATCTGTGTGCAATTTTAAATCCTGCACAAACTGGGAGGTAGGGTCCTATGGTATGGTGTATACGATCGAGGGTTGGGGCTAAGCCCCAGCCCAGACCCCGGACCATACATAACATACCACACATTTAAATATTAGTGAAAACGTTATATTATAAGCACCTATGTGTGGGTGCATTAGTTGGGAGGCCTTTGCTAAAACACTTGCCATAAGTGTGGAGGTTGGGGGTTCGATCCCCACGGACTCCACAACAATTTTTACACCATAACATCAAGGCGCCATGTGGCACCACCCAATTGGCCAATAAAATTCCACGTGTCAACAAATGATTCACCCACATCTCTGTCACTAAACTGCCAACTTAGCACTAAGTCCTAACACGTCACCTGCCACATGTGGGTCCGTACCCTTCCAAGTCAGTTGCACAGCCCTGCGACGTCAGCTGTACAGACTATACAGTCAACAACATTTTTGCCTGTTTCACAAAATGAACAGAACGCGATATAGCACTCATCCGATGTTCATTTGAACCTGTTCGAATTGTGTTGGGTTCATGAGGAAGAGGTCTATGCACCTGTCCATTTTGAAGTGATTCCGAACACTTTGATTTTTGGGCTAAATTTGGACCCCTGATCCAGATTCTGATCACTCCTTCCCACTGAAAATATTTGGGTCCCACAAAATCTGATGATTATTTTCCTGAACTTCAATACTCTTCTTCTTCCAATTTCTATCAATTTATTCTACTTGAAAAGTCTTTTGGCAATCACCTGGGTACCTTGACATGCCTCAAAACCACCCATCAAGGATTTCCAAAAGCCTAAGTAAATTTCGTGTCTCTGTCAGATACAATCTCCTTAGGCATGCCATGCAGTATGAATATCTCCTTCATGAATATGTTGGCAATATCTATTGCTTTGCAATTCAATTTGACGGGAATGAAGAGAGCAGACTTGCTCAAATTGTCCACCACTACCATGATGGCATCGTTCTTCCTGGTCGATTTTGGAAAACCAATGATGAAATCCATGGAGATGGTTTCCCATTTCCATTCTGGAATTGGCAGAGGTTGTAACAACCCTTCTAGGTGTCGATGTTTTTCCTTAACTTGCTGGAATTCTAGACATTTAGCTAAATATTTAGCTATGTCCTTTTTCAATCCAAGCCAATAGAATTGTTTCCTAGTGGTCGTGACCATTTTTTGATAACCCGGATGGCCAGTGTATGGTCTCTTGTGCATTGTATATCCTAGTTTGTGACGACTTGAAGAGGTAATGCCTCCACATTTTTAAAGCATGCACTATGGAAACCAACTATATATCATGGCTTAGATAATTGATTTCATGCTCATTTAATTTTCTGGATTCATAACAAATTACACGCCCTTCTTGCATAAGGAATACTTTGAGTCCTTCCTTGCAAGAATCTGTACACACGAGGTAGTTGCTATCAGGGTCTATGATATTCAGCATAGGTGCATGGGTCAGAAGGTATTTCAATTCCTGAAACATTTCTTCACACTCTAATGTCCAAGTAAATTTAACCCCCTTCTTCTGGAGGGAAATGATTGGACAACCAATCTTGGAAAATCCTTTTATGAACCTTCGATAATATCCTTCTAGGAAAATAAAGGATCTGATATCCGAAACATCCTTTGGGGTAGGAAATTCCATGATAGATCTGATATTTCTAGGGTCTACTACCACACCTTTCTGAGATATAACATGGCCTAAGTAATGTATTTGCTTCTGGAAAAAGTCACACTTGCTAAACTTAGCGTAGAGATGGTGCTCTATTAACACTCGAAGTACAATTCTAAGATGTTCTTCATGCTCCTCTCTATTCTTGGAGTATATTAATATATCATCAATAAAAACCAATACAAACCTGTCTACGAATTTTCTAAGTACATTGTTCATTAAGCACATAAAAGTGGCAGGGGCATTGGTTAATCCAAGTGGTACTACCACAAATTCATAGTGACCATATCTTGTCCTGAAGGTGGTTTTTTTATGCCTTCATCCTTGATTTCGACTTGATGGTATCCATATCTCAAGTCAATATTTGAGAACGTGGAAGAACCACTTAATTGGTCGAACAAGTCATCGATTCTTGGCAAGGGGTACTTGTTCTTTATGGTGGTCTTATTGACTTGTCTATAATCTATGCATAGTCAGAGTGTGCCATATTTCTTCTTTACAAACAGGATTGGTGCTCCCCATGGGGATACACTAGGTCGTATGTAGACATTTTCTATCATTTCTTTTAGTTGTAGCTTGAGCTCAACTGGTTCGGGTGTGCTCATCCTATAGGGTGTCCTAGACACTAGCACTTCTCCTGGTGCAAGTTCTATCGAGAAGTCAATGTCTCTTCTCGGGGGTAGACCCGATACCTCTTCTGGAAATACATCTCTATACTCCATTAATAGTGGGTGGTCCTCTAGTTTTGGTCTTTCATCCTCAATAGTCTCCAACACATGTATTGCGTATAGAGGACATCCCTTTATACAATACTTCTTCATTTGAAGGGTTGATATTTTTCTTACTAATACATGCTTCTCAATTCCCCGAAGGGTTATCTTTCTCCCTTCTCCATTTATGCATTCTAAGTTTTTATGGTAACAGTCTAACTTAGTTTTATATGCAACTAGCAAGTCCATACCAATCAACGGGTCATAAGATCCTAGGGGAAGTATGTTAAGGGTAGCTTGGGTGGGCAATCCATCCATAATGAATTGGAAAGCTGGTATGACCTCCACTACTTTTCTTTTGGTGCTAGTGGCTAGTTGTACCAACCATGGTTTATCATGTCTATGTGGCTGTAATTTACACTTATCAATAGTCTGAGGGGCCACATAACTCAAATTAGAACCATGGTCAATTAAAATAGAAACTGGATGGTTGGTGATCATACCTTCCATATCCACCACTGAAGATTGGTGGTCGGTTTGTTTACCATCGACGACTGCATAAATCTATGGCATACTCCTAGCCACATCATTGATGGTGCTATATTCTTGGATGTTTTAAACACACCTATTGTTCTGTTGTCTGTGCAGACAGTCCCTCGGTAGATGTTATTCTCCACAACCCCAACATTTCAAGGGTTCCTTATTTGGGCTATCGATCTTTCCTGGGGTTGATCCAAAAGGTTTATTTCCACTTTGGGAGGAGAAATTTTGTTGGTGCACACTTCGGGTAGGGAGGCTCATCCTTAAGTCCTTCCTATAGTTCTTAAATATTGGGGATTTAAACCCCTTCTTCTTGAACCCCGAACTATTCTTCTTCTTCGAGTCCTCGCGAGGTTCTGTCCGATGCCCGAACTATTCATAACAATACTTTGCCTTCCAGATAATTCCTTCTAATGTTTTTGTCTCATCAAACTCAATCCCATTCTAGTAGGTCTGAGGTAACCCATAGATATATCATTGCACTTTTACCTTTTCCTCTTCTATGTAAGGTACATACCTCAGCAATGCAAGGAATTTACTAGAATATTCCTCTATGGTGAGTTGTCCCAGCTTGAATTCATAGAACTCTTTAGTCTTCTCATTGAAATATTTTTCTGAAAGATACTTCTTCTTGAAGTGTTTCTCAAACCGTTTCCAAGATAGGTCCTCTTCATGGATTCCTTTCACATTCTTAAGGTCTTCCCACCAAATGGAAGCCTTTCCATTCAGGTTTAAGGTGGTTATTCGAGCCTTCAAGTTTTCAGAGAAATCATGGGCTCTGAAGTACTTTTTTAGTCCAATCAGCCAGGCTTCTTCCTCTTACCCTTTATTAATCTCATCGTCGAAGGAGGGTGGTTTGGCTTTCTTGAATTCTTCAAGGTCACGAATTTTGGAATTCTTTCATTTTCTCCTTTCCCTTTGAGAATGTGAGATAGTTTTTCTACTGGAAGATCCATCTGAGTCACTTCTTTCCTTTCCAGTGGATTCTCTCGACGAGTGTCCCCTGTCTCCAGGTTGGACCTTCCTCGAGGTACTCCTTCTAGTGTGGCCACTTATGGGACTACATTTTCATATCTTGGGTGGACTTCGACTCCTCTTCATCTGTCATTGGTCCAAATCACTGGTGGCAGGTCCATGTTGTAGTTGTCTCTGTATGTCAAATAAACTCTACAACAAGACTGTATTAATTTTTGTTTGCTTCTCTTGCTCTTTTATCAATCTCTCATTGTCGGCCTTGCAACTTTGTAATTCATCCATGAGGATCCTTATAGTTTCATCCAAATCCGAAGGAGTCTATACCACCCTCCTCTCGTCTGATTCTTCGTCTCTATTATGGGATCCATCCCTCACTTCATGGCACATCACCATCCTTTATGCTTGCAGTTTCCTGCGACTGATTGACCGCTTCAGTGCTGAAAAAACACTTGTTATTAGATAACAGTATATTAGTTTATGAATCAACACATAGCTCATATTTCTTAAATACTCACACATGCACACATCAGGAAGATTTTATTTGTTTCTATATTAAAGGATTAACCATACATTTTAGGAAAGAAGTAAGGTATGGTTTCACCCTTAAATCCCCTTTAATGTGGTTTTTACACAACTTGTTCATGATCCCAAGCAAGCCAAGTGTTGTAACCACGCTCTAATACCAATTTGTAACACACCCACAGTGGGGCTTCTAAATTTAGTTCTTCTTAAGAACTCAAGACCTCCATGCAGGGTCTCAAATCTTATTCAGCTCATCCAGGTCACTCCCATTGCGGTACCCACACTCAGAACAAAACTCAGAACTGGCGGATATGCCCCTCCCGAGTTCCTCGAATGTTCATTGGTCAAGGCCACGAGACCTCCACGTGGATCCAACTCCATAGGTCCTCATGCACATCGTGACTTCAGACTTTGGATGATCCTAACTCACCTAACTATGATTCCGCCGAAGTCCAAACTCGCGGACAGACGTGGGTCAAATCGACGGTCCACACCCATGTCACAATCAACGACTGAGATTGACTTCAAGTTTTAGGCTTTAGGAGTTCCCAACTCACCTGACTACGATTTCTCTAAAGTTCGAACTCACAGACAGACGTGGGTAAAATCAACGGTCCATACTCTTATCACAACCAACGACTAAGATGGAATCTAGGTTTCTAGCTTCGGGAGTTCTCGATCCTTCCACTCTTTTTGGAGTACTTCCACTACATAGCATGAGAGATGTCAACACCTTTCCTTTCTAATGGATGGCTTAGATGTACCTTGAAGGTAGGTGATGTGCAGGAGACTGGGTGGCACGTGGCTCATTGAGATTGGTTCCACATCACCAGGGATGATGTCACTGTACCTTGTCACCTTGGGTTGACCATCTCCTACATCCCTCAAATCTCATGGTTGAGATCCAGTCACATAGACCTATAGATCTACGGCTCTAGTTACCTCAGGGTTTCGACATTCGAGAGTATTGCTAAGCAAACTCCTCTTTCCCTCCGAAGTTCCAATCTTTGAAGTAGAGGGACTAGCGCCACGTGTCCCCGATATAGTGACAGTTGGGAAAGGATCTGAATGATCCCATAATCTATTGTACGGGGGTTTTGATTTCGTTGTTGAACTACTAGTTTATTATGCTTTTTACCTTACATTCAAAATCTTGAATTTTCTTCCAAATTAGAGAATAAAAGAAAAATCTTTTTCCACCTTCTGAAAGTTTAGCGTTGGGTTTACATCATGTATCCATCAACCATTGTGTTGATTTACATAAGATTTATAGAATTCTCTAACTCTTTAATGTGTTTTCCTATAACAAGGCAATCCAATCTCCTCCATATTTTTTTTTTATTCATTAATTTGTTTTATGTGTAAGATAAGAGGGATAAGTGTGATGTGTTTATATATGGTACAACTCTAATTACATTGCACATATTTAACTAAGTGGGCATGCTAATGATAACCTGAAGCTTGTAGAAACCATAATTTTTTTTATTCCTATTTCAATTGTTGATATTAAACTTAAAGAAAATTATTTGGTAATTGTTGGCCTCAACCATATATATTCATTCATATGTCATTTTTGGAAAATATTACCACTAGAGTTGTGTATGCACATATATAATACCATTGAGTGTTGTCATAATAGAGGATTAATTCCCTAGAGTGTTTTGTAAGAACTTTCAAACAATGGATTATATATATTCTTCTTGGACAACTATCTAAAAGGGTTGTACATGCACAAGTCAAGCATAGAACTTACATTCAATTGATAATTTGAATTGGAGTATTATTTTTTCTAACTCATGCATTGGATGGGTTATATATAAATTTTAAACTTGAGAACAAATATATATATGGTTTAAATATATATGGGTTATTAATAATTTGAATTGGAGTATTTTTTTTTCTGACTCATGCATTGGATGGGTTATATATAAATTTTGAACTTGAGAACAAATATATATATATATAATTGGTGTTGTGGGCAAGCAGTCCAATAGTGAACCAAATATGAAATAGAGCCATCCTCATATACCTAATGCTGACTAGTAGTTAAGAAACTTTGCACTCAAATTGCGTGGACAATAATTAACATAGTGGTTGAAGGAACCATCAACATAGATTTTTGACTCTTTTAATTTTCTATTGGTGCTCGCCATTAACATAGAGAATGTATCATATTGTGAATGAAATTGAAATTTTCACCCACATATTGTTCCTTTGGGGCATTGTTTTTTTGGATAGTTGGAGAAATACTAATACATGGTATTGTTCACAATTAATGGCACATAATTTTGTGTAGGCATAGTAGAAAATCAATAATTAAATAAGACTACTGAGTGCATTGTGAACTTAGCATTTGAAGAGCGAGATTATAGTTTCCAAATAAATTGCACTAAGAGTAGAGTCATTATACCAAAATTGAAGATAGATATCCCTGTATAACATGGATAACAAATTCTATAAGTAAATTTCGTAGAGGATCCATGTTGGTGAAGTGAGTAGGCTATAAGTCCCTTGTTTACGGATCACATAACCCTTGACGGACATCAACCAAATTCAACCAAAGTCAAAGTCAATGACACTTAGCCAACTTAACCAAAAACACCATAGTAAATTAATTCCAACCTCGGTCATCCAATTCAACTAGTGGGAACATATCATATTTATTTTAGTCATAATTCAAAATTTGAATTTGTTGCAAGTTTAAATATATGTGAACTTTATTAAGTGTTGTAATGTGGGATTGCATACTTTGACTACTTATCAATTCTATGAATTGTACATAACCTTTGAAGAATGCCACAATCCAACATAATCATTGAGGAATGTCAAAATGCGAGATAACTCTCTATGAATGTCACAATTCAACATAACATAGTTCAACCAAGATGAATGTCGTAATTAGACACAACCCTAGAGAAATGTTGCAATCAAGGATGATTTCAAGGATGGAAATTTATTTTAAAATGTAAACACCGTGGAAAATCTTATTAATCCTTCATATGCCAAATATAAAATGTATGGCAATATTTTTGTAAAAATTTACAAATTTCTAAGGATTTTATATAGCTTGTATCAAAGTTTGACGATTTTTAAGGTAAAATAATTTTATCCTATAGAATTTGGGTGAATCATTTTTAGAATAGCAAATCTTTTTTTGGGAAAAACCATGGAAAATTAGCCCATGATAAAAATTTAGCCACTAAAATAATTCCTCGTTGCAATCCAACATCACTCTTAAGCAACATTGATATGTGACATAACCCTTGATGAATATCATAATTCCACATAAGCATTGAGGAATATACCAATTCAACATACATCAACAAGGATTGGCATTCGCAGTGTGACATAACCATTTAGAAATGTTGTAATCCAACATAAACCTTGAGGAACATTACAATGCAACATAACCTTTGATGAACATTGCATTGCAACATAATCATTGAGGAATGTATAAGTTAACCAACATGAATGTTGCAATATGACATAACCATATTGTCAACCTCATAGTCACCAATAATGTCACGGTGTAACATTTTGGTTAAGCCTGCCTCCTAATGTCACATGTGTCAAAATTTAAATTCAACCTCTTCATGTTATAATAAAACATAAAATTAAAGTCAACTTCTTAACGTCACAAAGTGACATAATATCGAAGCCAACTATAAAGTCACATGTGACATAATATTGTACTCAACCTCTTTATGTCACAATGTGATAGAATATTGAAGTCAACCTGTTAAATTATTTCTCTTGAAATGTTACAAACTTCACCATTCTTGCCTTAAGTCAACCATACTTCACCAAAGACAATGAGAGTCAACCATATTAAACTAACGTGAAACATAATCAAGCATAGTCAATCAATGTGAACCACATGCCATGGTCAGCCATTATTAAACAAAGATAACCAATATTAACTATATTTAGTCATAGTCAACCAAATTCAACCATGACCAACCATAGTCAACAAAGTCAAACATTTAACATTATCATTATTCATCAAAATTTAAGATAAATAGACTTTAAATTTTTTTAAATTTAACATTATTCATCTAAATCGAACATCACATGAGATCATTGATATAAGATTAGGATCATTGATATACGTGGATCAATGACATTTCTGCTTTCCCTATAAAAATGTTGTATATTAACTTTTTAAATAATTGATATAATTCTGTTATTAAGAAACCATACGCCACATCAATCCTCTTTTGGTTTCATCGACTTTTTAAGAAACACTCAATCCACATAACCCGAGTCAGATTGTAGCAATGTGTAAATAGCACCTTGACAGGATGCAGAGATGAAGAACCATGATTTCGACACCTACCAAGAAAATTTCGAATGGTTATTTCATTTGGCGTTGTCACATTTTATGTGGGAAAAATAGGTTAGGAAATAATCATAAGCCAAAGACAAGAGTAAACCGTGGAAATTATAGCACATTATGTAGGCTATTCTTGTTCGTTTAATCCCAGACAGATATCGGCAAATCAATTCCAGTTGGTTGGCAGCCCACTTCTCGTTTATTTTTCTAGTAAAGAAAGGTTCACCCCATAAAACTTTAGGCCTGCAATCCATTAAATCCTAAAAATTCAGAGAGGATTGAAGAAAACAAATGGATCAGGTATCGAAAAATTTCCGTATTTCTGTTTAAACATACTGTTGAACTGATTTGCATGAATCTCCTCCATGGCAGTAGCATGAGTGAGGGACTCCTTCAGAAAGGGGGCAACTTCTGGTCCACATTCTCTTCTTTCCGAATATTGCGGTAGAACGTTGTAATGAGAAAGAGTTTAGAAAAATAATTAACAAAGTAAATAGAAGTTATAAGTGTACATCTATCTTAATTTCAAAACTATTAAACATTTGAAAAAAAATTAATGCAAAATTTTCGATACTTAAAATATCCAAATTAAAATGTATCTCAATTTCTTGTTTACAAAGTAGGCATAGACTTTCAACAGTAAAGAATCAGTTCAACATATATAACTTATTGGGTTTACCAGCAAAAAAAAATTATGCAAATGATTTAAAATGCAGCAAACAAATGAGGAAATGAAGTTGCAAATGCAAATTTTTGTAATTGATAATTCCATAAATTATTATTAAATTTCTAATGAATATCATTATATTTTATAAACATATTCAAGGAACTGAATATCTACAATCTGAGTGGCTGAGCACTTGCAACTGGGAGCTGACGAGAACTTGAATTGGTAAGACTTTGCCATAGTAAGTAAAGAGAACCTCCATAACAAGATAACCATGTTGTTTGGAATATCAATCTCCGACTCGTAACGGTTACGATATATATACTAGTCTTTGCCCGAATAGAAAGCACACTATACAATCGGAAACAAGAGGAGGTCACACTTTCGAGTTTCAGCGTCCAACGTAAATTTAACATATGATTTCATGAAGGAACTTCATCCTCCTTCTACTTCTTGCAGGAGCCAATCCTGTTTTTTGCACATCTGTTTTACTCAGACTTCTCGACCACCCAGTTGTTTTTTGAGCTTCATCTCCTATTCG